>KK118029.1:176168-366572 GCA_000611955.2 Stegodyphus mimosarum | reverse complement strand
TGTCAGTCAAAAACCATACTGCCTTAAGATCTGTAAAGGATAAAATAGCGTTTAGTCCTTCATCGATGGCTATAAGCTCACTCTTAAAAACCGAGCTGAAGTCAGAATTTCTTTTCTTTATTTTAACAATATTTCCATTTGTGCATTTAATGACAACACCACTACCGGAACGAGAGTCCTCGCTTTTACTCCCATCAGTATATATAAGGGTAGCTTCAGCGGGAATTGCGTGTATAGTTTCCAAAGCAGATTGTCGTAACAGGGCCGGAATATCATTTTTCTTGGAAACACGAGACAAAAGTTCCGTATGAAAACCGACTCCAGGGAGTCCCTCAGAAGGATCTAAACATTGTTTCAAGGAATGCTGCTCAACATTACAGTCAATTATATCAGCATACTCAATTTGACTAAGTGGACTATTTTTCTTAAGTCTTTGGTCTTCTCTTTTAAGTTTTCTTAAGCACTGGGTGGAATAGGCGAAGTACGTCGGGTTTTCTGAATTCTTAATTACTCTCAAGAAACTCAAATGGCGTGAAGGCTATTCCATTATACCCAGCTAAAGCCTATAGGCATCTGAGCTAAGTCAGTCCTCTACCATTGGTGCTCAGGTCTCACGACTTACAGAGGCTGCCCTTTTCCTCCACCCATGAGTCATGAAGCTCAATAATACAATCTTTTAATGGAGAATAGCGTTAAAATGAATTAAGTTTTCTCTCAAGAAATACAACTGCTTATAAATTAAATATTAAACTGAAAGGAATATATCTGCCTTGTTTCTAATTGCGATGCATCAGCATTTAGGATGTAGAGCTTTTAGACTCTAACATGGACGTAACAGTCTCTACACATAGTTGTAGACCTATTTAGTAGCGTTTTTGTAGACAGGTTTAAATAAAAGACATTTCCATCTTGATTACCGTTAAAACTCTCCAGTAAAAATGACTACCCTCTTTATTCCCTTATATACTTACATATAAACACATAGGTATAAAATTACTCAGCTGTATTCAGTTTCTTAACGAAAAAAATCTGATGTGTACACCACATGACTTCCTCGTTCGGAATATTAAATTATACGCATTTTGCATTTCATTTAAACTTATTGGATTGAATTAAATCTACTTCGTCTATAGCGCATAAACCACACTAGAATAAATGCACTCTTTAAAATTCACTGCGTTTGTTTACCATAGCGACACTCTGGCGCTAGGTTCCCTTAACAGCATTACATCTCATTCATTTTATAACTCAGAATACACAAAAATTATGCACATCATCTAAATTATTTAATCGTTGCCACATATTTTATTCAAATACTATGATAAATGTAAAATGATGTTTAAAATAAATTAAACAAACAAAAAAAAAAAAGGAAAGAAACAGTTTTTCACAGACGATTCAGTATTTCTCATTCAATTAATTTAGATCTCACTTCGCGACAAGGCAAAAATACATAAAAACTCGAAATATCTATTTTAAAAATTACGAAGTAAATCTTAAACACTTATTTCCTCGAATAAATTCCAGAATAGATTAAGCATGATTTAATTCTCAATAATGAAAGAAGGCGTTATCTTTGTTGTTGCGAAACTTAGTTTCTCTAGATTGGCAACAAATCCAGTATTCTGCTAAGTTTCAAATGTAAACAAATATGGCCAAAACAATTAGGCTTAGCCGCACTTGAACAACTTTTAAACTGTTGACAATTCTAGAGTTATAATATTGAGGTTAACTAAAGTCATAAAAACCTTAACCGGAAGATAATATTAACATAATTCAATCATTTGTAAAGTAAAAAATGCACAATTTACAAACATATAAGAATAAAGAACTGAGATTACATATATGCATATATTTGTATGCCTTCGGTACAGCCGATTGCAACCTAAATAGGAGGTGCACATCTACATGTTATAGCAGTCCTATGTACAAATTTTCAACGTTCTGAAGCTATTCGATTTTGAGTTATGCAAGATACATATATACATATATATGTTACGTATGCACAGACGCCATGAAAAAATCTCGGCAAAATACATTTTAAATCAGTTTTATAATTTTTTTTTTGGGGGGAAGAGTCCTTTATTCTATCCTTACGTTCAGATATCACGCATAAACAATGTTAAATTGCATTCGATAGCGTTAAAAACGGATATTTTCGTTGAAATATGATACCCGAAAATTTTCGTGATTGCAATACTTCCTTTTTACTTCGTACAAGGAAGTAAAAGGTATTTGTATGTTAGAGTTCCATTATTTATGTCTTAAATGTATCCTCCCTTCATCCTTTAATCATCAAAATCTCTGCAGAATTTTACCGTAATTAATTTACTAGTCAGTCATTTTCTAAATAATAAATTGACCTTTTTGTTTGAATATTTAGTGAATACTGCAGCTTTATTTTCAAACTAAGTCTATATCGCACTTTAAAAAGAAAAAATAATAAAATCAATTCCCTAAGATTTCTCCTGTCCACTTATATAAATTACAGACACGTGAAGAGGAAACAGTGAGAAAAGAGAAAAACCCAAGTACTTTTGTTACACTTTGCTTCAAAGACTTTCTTGTCAAAGAAAATTCCTCGCCCGCTGAATAAAAGGAACTGGCGATGTCCGTTTTCGTCCTTCCGAATCTGAAAGATAAAGGAAAGATAAGTTAAACTCGGAGTGGAGATGCTATCTTGAAGATTGCGTTATTCGTTGCCGGATATTCTGACGGTGAATCAGTCACGGATGTTTCTCCAGCTTTCTGACGGATCTTTGACATTCCTGGTGCCTGACATCTGATAGCCTGGAATGGAGTTATCCAGACCCCATCCCTGGATGAGCGATGGGGTTCTTGGGGTAGATGGACGTTAGGTATGTTCCGGAAATGTGTTCTTCGGGATTTCATTCGGCGGCGGAATAATTGCGTTGCAGTTCTAGCTATATGAAATGCTCGATATGCAACAATGACTTAATTGTACAAATAGTATGGGCTGTTTCTGCTTTTTCAATGAGTTTTTTCTTTAATTTGTATTTTCTGGTTCGTAGCTATAACAAAAATGAAGTAGCTGTATTCCATTTAAACTCTAAATGCTATTTAAAGTAAAGAAAATTGTTTTAGTTTTCACTCAATCAAAAACTAAGATATTTTCTACAAAAAAATTATGCAGCTAAATAATATTTGTTTTTATACCATATCTTATACACTCGCACATATATGCATAAAAATTTAAGTTTGCTTTGAAAAATATAGAGACAGTATTTAATAATGAGATTTTTTTCTCATACAAAAGCAGCTGAAAATTCACAAGCATTTGAAGACCTAAGAGTACAGTAGTAATAATGCATGAACATAAGAAAATGCATGACAAAGTGGAATCAATTGAAAGAAAATTTTCAGCTATTTGAATGTGAAATAAATAGCGATATCACATAGCAGTAAGCAATAGCAGTAAAAAAAAATCAAAAATTTCTTTAAGTTACAAAGATAGATAATCTGATTAATTATTAAAATTTTGAATCTGTTGTTTTGTTTCTGTATGTGTGGCAATGTGTTTGTGCCTATATATAAGGAAGAAATACAGTTTTAAGAAATTTTCCAATCGTATGTACTAGGCTCATATTTATTTAACTGCCATTGAATACTAAAATTCTATTTTTAAGTCAATCTATGTCCCAGAAATTGAAGCTTACCCCTAAAACCAGCTTGATTTCAGATATCTGTAATTAGATGTGCATGCGCTGCACAATGAATTTGACAAAACTTCTTAAAATATTATTTTTCACTGGAAAGAATATTAACTTCAGAGAGATTTACCCTGTTGAAAAGTACACTAATTATATAAGCAATAGTTTTCCTTATAAAACACTAGTGATAAGAAAACTATTAAAAGCACAACTGTAGTGTGTGGTTTTCTACAAAGTAAATTTTTTTTTAATTCTTAAGAAGTGAAAAATGAACAATACCCTCGCCGAGACTCGAGCCTCTCGAATACGCACCAAATGTGGTGACCATTACACCATGAAGGCATGCTAGGAAGGCTGGATATATACATTATATAAACCCCCTTTTAAAGGGCGACTGGAGATTAGTGGATTTGATCGCCAAATCCTGGTAGTGGATCATCATCCACCACCTTTTTTTTGTTCGGGCGCCATTGTACAGACATCAGGGTTTTTGATTCTAGAGAGGTGAAAAATGAGCAGTGCCCTCACTGGGACTCGAACCTCGGACCTCTCGAATACTTGCCGAGTGTGCTGATTATTACACCACGAAGGCATGCTAAGAAGGAACAACAAATACCTTATACAGTTACTCAGTGAATCTAAAGCATTTAAGGACTTATTACTTCCGAACAGTCCCGAAGCGCTTACGAAATAATACGTAGAGGCGATGGTTACTAATATATCTCATCTCTGTGACGTTAGAAAGCGAAACCTTTCCCAAATTTTTTAAGTTAATTAACTTTATGTTATGACATATTGCATAGATCATACATTTTTATCTGTAAGTCGCGAAAAGAAGTGCCAAAACCTGGTTTTCCAGATCTCGCGCTGAATCTAAGCATTTGAGTCAGCCTGAGAAACATCACTTTTAGAAGCTTCTGATGTACTCAGTATTGGTAATTATTTTGGTTGATACGAAGTATTCACGATGTATATATAAAGAATCCGTTAAAGGAAAGACTGTAGTTTGTATATTCTGAACAGAAGCAAAAAAAATTAACTTCTGAAAAGCATTCATTTCGTCAAAATCTAGTAAAGGTTGGTATGCCAATTAAGGCTGGAATAAGTAATAGATTTTCACGATACTCTCACACAATGCAATCATCATCAATCTCTCAGTAAAGTAAAGAAGAATAGATTTGTTTCAGTTTTCACTCAATCAAAAATTAAGATTATTTTCTACAAAAAATTTATACAGCTAAATAATATTTGTTTTTATACCATATCTTATACATTCGCATATATATGCATAAAAATTTAAGTTTGCTTTGAAAAATATAGAGAAAGTATTTAATAATGAGATTTTTTTCTCATGCAAAAGCAGCTGAAAATTCACAAGCATGTGAAGACCTAAGAGTACAGTAGTAATAATGAATGAACAAAATGCATGACAAAGTGGAATCAATTCAAAGAAAATTTACAGCTATTTGAATGTGAAATAAATAGCGATATCACATACCAGTAAGCAATATCAGTAAAAAAAATCAAAAATTTCTTTTAATTTAAATTCCAAAGATAGATAATCTGATTAATTATTAAAATTTTGAATCTGTTGTTTTGTTTTCGTATGTGTAAGTTTCGTATGTATTCGTTTAATTTTAAAAAAAATCCTTTCGTTCTTCAATAGATTTGCGCCTCGTAGTCTACTGTCTCTCTAGAGTGAAATTTTACATTCAAGAACAAGGTTTTCCCAGATTTTAAAAATTCCGGAAAATGTATGAAGAATAAAGAACTTTTCCACCAGCAGATTTCCAAGAAATCTTCAAAAACTCTGTGAATTGCTAAGAAATGCACAGTTTTAAAAGAGATGTATATAAAAAAGTTGAACTGGGATAAAATCATTTCTTTCAACTATATATTTTATAAATGCAGTCCTTGTGGACACACTGAGAAATTTCTAGCTTTTTGAAAAAATTCCAAACTATCCTGGAAAAGCAATTGAATATTACTTTTTTTGAAAGTGTGCTTTCGTACGACTTGCCCCCTTCGGAAACTATTTCCTATTGAAAAGAAATTATACAAAAGTGCCTTTTGTATCGATTCCTCCATAAAAAAACTCCATCAAATGCATCAAATAATTACTTTGTCAGGATTCGAAACCAGAAATAACATCAAAAGGTCAATAACTGTTCGAGCTTATCATGCATGCATAAATTACATACTTTATTTCGATGCCGAATATTTTCTAATATTGTTCCTTCTTTGTTTAAAACAAAAGAAAAGCGTATTTATTATTTTATGTAGTCAATTTTAGCCCAAAGGAGCCTTAGCCCTGAAGGGGTATTAGTCTCAAAACGGGATTTTGTATTGAATCATTATAAAAGTCTGAATCACTTTTCAAATTGCTGCCTCCAAATATTATCGCTCTGTATTAAATTTAAGGAAATTAAATAATGAATAATTTGCATGAATATATGCATATTTTTTATATTGTGAAAAAACAACGGTATTTAGAGCCATCAAATTTCGAATGAGTAGTCCTCCACCCCAATATGGACACCGAAAAACCCGAATTTTAAATTTCAAATTTGTTTTATTGTGTATGAAATTTTGTAATACTTTAATATATTTTTAATTAACAAACTCGATCATTTCGAAGCAAACAATGGCAACACCGTACGAGAAAAAAAATTACTTCCAGGGCACGAAACTGTCTATCGGAAATTCTAAAGATAGGTTCTTTTTAAATATTGTTATCCCAAAGGAATGTTAGCCCAAATGCTTTCGAAACGTGTATTTGTACGTAAATAAAAAAACGCCTGAAATATAAAATCTGAAAGGATTCAGATTCTGTTTTTAATTTTTGAACTAAAGTATATCTCTCAGGCCATGAAACCTATAAAGATGCTTTTCCTGAAGCATACACTTTCCAAAATCCCATGGAAACTCACGTCAGAAGCATAAAATGAAGGTAATACTACTTTTCTTTTATTCTTTACTCAAGTAACGGATGTATAAACATGTGAATTATTATTTATAATTTTGACGCAGCGATATTTTATTAATTTCCTGTCTACAGTTTAATATTTCGCATTTGCGTTTCTGATTTTTATTGTCTTTGAAATTGTAAAAAAATATTTTATTCGCTTTCTTCAAAAAATTCTACTAAAATATTCAAAGCATCAACAATTAAATTTCGGTTGTTTTACTCAACAGAGTTTACCTGAACGAATAAGCATTTGCAAAAATAACAAAAATTAAATGATTCTCGGAGAATGAACATAAACTAGCGGTGTTTTCAAACCTGAACAACAATGTCACCTCCTAATCTCTGAAGACAGAGTTGAGTGAGATCCTGCCTCCTTTTTTAATTTACTTTCGACATTTCTAATCCGAAATCGAGACAAACTCTCCAAGACAACCAAAAGAAAGACTGCTTCGGCATAAACAAATCTCGACAGTACGCTTTATTAATCTTTTATTAGAATGTTCTCTTGTGCATGTCCTAGAGAAGAGATGGAAAAAAAACGGCTTTCCCCCTATGCAAATGTCTCTGATTGCAACCTGACACCCCAAAGAGAGAGATTCTATTAAGTTTGAGTGAAGCTCGCTTCTTCAGGATATGCTCCAGGCTATATAAATCCGATCAGACAGTCGTAATGCACTTGGGCAACTCGAGATTTCTTTAACGAAGAAACCTCTCATTTCTCAATTAAATGCAGTCTTTTAACGTTTCTGCGTCAAAAGGTGTTTCGCTAAGTTGCAGGAACGGCTCCGTTCCACCAAAACAAAAGGGAATTAGACCCGACGGACTGTCAGTTCTTATTCCTGGGAATTATTCCCTGTATTAAGTAAACCGGGGGGGTAGAAAGGCTGGCGATTAGGTATTCAAATAAGGCCTCCTTTGCCTTTAGTTGTTGTGTTAAAAAGGAGGGGGGGATCGACGAGAAAGTTGGGGAGGAAAGGAGGACAAAAAAATAATCTGAGTATGAGAGTTGAAGATTCAAAGCAACGCCTTGTCATCACTCATTTGCAAAAATGTCCAGAAAGGCAGAATGCTGAGACAGATAATTATAAGGAGTCATTAATACGTACGATACGAATCGGAAAAGGTTTTTAAAAATGAGAGTGGGGAAAAAGTGGAAGACGGGGAAATAAATGTTGCCAGTTGCTCTGTTTCTTTTTTCGCAAGGAAAAGGAGGATTTTTCTGAGAGTTATGGAGTTTGTCAGCTGGAGATATTAGTCTTTCGTTTTTGGGCACTCGAGATTTGGTTTTTAAATTTCGATTTTAAATGCTCAGACTTAACTGTGCTTGTTGATGCATATTAAAAGACATTGAATCTGTGGACTGGTTACGTTGTCGAGAAATGTTTTTTGCACGATTTCTGAAGAATGTAGCTATAAAGAACCTTTGGAATCTTCACTCGATTTCATTCCAATGGAACTGTTTTAAAAATGTCAAAATTGCTATCTGCATCTCAAATTGGGAAATTAAACTTAATATTAATACTACCGCATATATTTTAAATGTAAAGTGAGCGAAAAATACCAGTATTTATTTTGAAAGTTAAAAAAGAATTAAATTTAAAAGAGTAGCGAGAGTTGTAACATAATAGATGGGAGATGCATGTATCCATAAAATAATTTTTATCTTCGTCTTAAAGTAACTGTCGTGCTTTCACTAAAATAGGAAAATAGAAGTTATAATTAAGAAGATCATTTTTCTTCTGTAAGGGTGATTTTCTGCTATAGGTATAAAATTGAATAGAAATTTAATCATTGCAAAAATTAATTATTGGAATTGAGATTGAGTTAGTCCTCGTAATGTTTACTTTATTAAACTGCTGTAAGCAATCAAAATAAAATAAAAAATAAAACCTAAGAAAAAACATTAAGCAATTTGAATTTCCAATTTGATCCAGTTTTCCAATTTCCAGAAACATGATTGCTTACAGGTAAAACAGGTAAAAGCACATGGGGCACCAGAGACTTCACTACAGAATCGAACAGGTATTCCTCCAATAGACCAACCACTAAAATAAGTAAACAGGTAAAAGTACATGAGGCACTAAAGACTTCACTACAGAATCGAACAAGCATTCCTCCAGTACACTAACCACTAAAATATGTAAACAGGTAAACAGGTAAAAGTGTATGGGCCACCAGAGACTTCACTACAGTATCGAACAGGTATTCCTCCAATACACTAACCACTAAAATATGTAAGCAAGTAAACTGGTAAAAGTACATGGGACACCAGAGACTTCACTACAGAATCGAACAGGTATTGCGCCAATACACTAACCAGCTAGAGTATAAACAACTGGAATTGACTGCATATGATTGCTTACAGCAATTCCAGTTCCACGAATAGTTTTGTTCATGAAAATAGTTGTATTTTGAATAAGACAGCTTTGTTAATCCACAGAAGTATGAAAGCTCGTAAATTTAAAAAATTTCACAGACGTAGAGCATTAAAATTGCGTGAAATAAAGATCTCAGAACAAAACTGCACACGTAATAGATAATTAAGGATGTAAATTAAATAAGAAGAAAGATTATGGGAGTAATATTTAACAGTGAAGATTAAGGATCCAGATTTGTGTAGTATCTAATGCATAACATAGTTTTTTTTATTTTTACTTTGAAAAAAGAGAGACAGAAAAAAATTGCAATCTTTGAAATAAAATCGACAAAAATATCGCATACTATTTATTAACAGCAGAACGTACGATGAAAAATTTTTTAAAAAGTATTTTTGCACAAAATTAAGTTTTTTATCAACATAGTTGCGCAAAAATACTTATTTAAAATTTGTTAAATGAAATGTTTTTTCCTTAGATGTCTTAATCGATTTGCTTAGATTAATCATTTCTTAGATTAAACATTTCTAAAGTGTCTGAGCAATTAAACTAAAGAAACTGAAAAATATTTTTGTCTACAACGTCATTTACATTTCAAACCGAGGTATAAAGCTACGTGACATGGTCTGGTTTTTTGGTCAAAGTTGTAAATTATCTGAATGATGTAAATCTTTAAAACGAGATGGATACAAGAAATTAATAATCTTTTGCACACTTCTTTGAGCTTCCAATTCCAATTTTTCAAACTTTAGCTGATTAGTGACCTGGGGCAATACCTGTTTAATCTTGTAGTGAATTCTTCTGCTGCCCATGTACTTTGTTTACCTGTGTATACGAAACGCCTTTAAATGATCATTTTCCTTTTGTTTTAATTAGACGTGTGAAAAGACAGAGTTTGAGGAAATAGCTATGAATGATATCGCGATGGCGTTTGTTTCATAGAACTTGTAGAGACATTAGGATTTTTTGATGCTGAGAGACTGAGAGACGTGAAAAATTATTGCAATGCCCTCGCTGGGACTCGAATCTCGGACCTATCGTATGCGCGCCGAGTTTCCTGACTATTTCACTACGAAGGCAAGCGAAGAAGGAGGGAGAAATACCTTTTATACTCTCCCCTTTTAAAGTGGTATTTCTCCCGCCTACTGGAAATTAGGGGACTAGGATTCTGCTGGGGATTAGGAGACTCGGTCGCCAAATCCTGGTGGTGGAGAATCATCACCCACCACCTTTCTCAGTTTGGGCGCCACTGCAGAGATATTAGGATTTTTTTGATGCTGAGAGGTGTGAAAAATATGCAATGCCCTCGTCGAGAATCGAACCTCGGACCTCTCGAATACGAACCGACTGTGCTGACAATGACACCACTAAGGCATGTTAAGAAGGCGGGAGAAACACATTATAAACTTAATAAACAAGTAAAATTCATTTTTTATAAATACAGTGCATTATTAAAGGCAAAAAATTAACTCAAAATGAAGGCGTTAAAGGTGGATTTAGAAAGATTCATAAATGTATCCAACTTTTTGCTAACAATTTGTTGGCCCGTGGTGTAGAACATCTGAATAACTTTTACTTTTGATCTCTTTAACCTTCAAGAAGTTGAAAACCAAGTATAATTTTTTGAAATGAAAACTTTTCATGTAATACATGGCAAAAGACGCCATCTTAAATACAAACTGAGCGAAGCACTGAATAAACTGGTTAGTTTTTTAAGCTTTCTCAGGATCTCAATGACGGGATTGTTTTTCCCCAAAAATAATAACAATTGATAATTTTATTATTATTATTGATAATCATTTTAATTTAAACTGATACTGTGTGCATTCAGTCTTGCAGTTTCTAGAACATTAATTTAATTATACGCGCTAACTTAAAGTAACATAATAAAGCATTAATTTATAAAGTATTTCAGCTGCTTTACAAGTTTTAAACGCTTCATATAGCAATGTATATTCGCAACTTAGTTCTAGAGGTATAATGTTTTGAATCCAGATTCATGTATTTATTTTAGTTATAACGTTGATGTTTGTGTGATTATTAATAAACTGTTTCTTTTTTTAAAACAAGTATAGATATGCAGCTTCAGAATATGATCATAAGACTAAAATATATTTGTCATTAACGAGATGTGAAAATTTAGTATGGTGACTGCATTATAGAAGGTAAAAAACTGAAGAAGCGTCTGAGATTTTAGGTTCAGAAATTAATTTTTCCGATCAGAGTTACTAGATGCACTATTTAGTATCTTAAATAATTTATCGCACCCTCCTGTGATACCAAGTACGACAGGGTATATTACATTTCGGTGAGCTTATGCGATCATCAATCCTCTCATTCTCATTATAACAGACATACTCCATATTACACACCAGACTTCAGACATTCAGTACTCGTGAAAGGAGCTTAAGCCTTTTACAGCCTGACTACCGCATCGCTTTATCTGTTTCTCATCATCATACGTCCAGTCATAAAACCTTCATCCTGGTCATCCCACCAAAGGTCCATCGAATTCAATCTGGACTTCGTCGGCCATCATCTGGGCTCTACCCAAACCAGAATCCCGTTACCCTTTAATGAACTAACCAAGCACCACAATGCGTAACCTATGCCTCCCTGAAGGTACGACTGCTGCAAAGAGAATGAAATGGTGCGAGGAGGGTAGGTATTGGAGGATGATTTCCCTTCCTTCTACCCACCCCCCCAACGACCGAAGAGTCCCCGGAGAGCAATAGGGCCCCAGTCTGTGCGTCTATAACATTATCTCATCAAGAGAAATGAACGTCTCATAACTGTATTTCATCTTGTCACTTCCCGCCTCCGCTCGACCCGAAGAAACAAACCACCACCATTCTTAAAAGAGGGTATAAATTTGCATATGGCCGCCTTTTATACTCTTCTTTCCATCCAGAAGCCACAATTCATCCCTCCCCTCCCCAACTGCAAGGGCATCTTCGAGCCTCCAGGCCGCAGTTCTAACGACTCGCGAATTTGTGCAAATGAGGCAAACTTCATCTGGCCGCGGCGAAAATGACGAATGCCTGACCTGAGAGGATGTCTTTTCCTTCCCCCCATCCAGTCTCTCTCCAGCTTTTCTCGCCGGCGACCGCAAGATATTAAGGGGCGGCCCCCGTCATCCCCTCTTTCTCCATTCCAGGAGGCCGAATATACATGACAAATGTTAAGTAACGGTAGCGCTCTTTTCCTGGTGGCTATACGTCGTTTTGATGCGATAAAATAAGTCATACCGCTGGGGGCCACGTTTCCCCATACCTAGTAGGTAAGATAAAGAGTGGTCTGAGTCCATGAAGGGATTGGGATCCTAGATCAGAATCTCTCTAACGATTCCATATAGGTTAGTCTCATAATTGCTATATCATAATATATAGACACTTAGGAATGACAGGAATGTTCACTAGACTCTAAAGTTTGAGCACAAATATAAGTCTAAAATTCTTCTTGGATCTATTTATTGAAGACTGGTCATGAAATAAGTAAAGGCCCTCTCACAAAATTCCCGATTTATTCAAACGAAGTAAAAGTACCACATGACAAAATTAAAAAAAAAAAAAAACGTGAAAAGATTTGAATGTAGATGTATGCAATATCATAATTGTAACACATGTTCCCTCTTTGATTATCAGATCTACAATAAATGCTCTAAAATGTGAAATAATAGTCTTAACCCACAATAACGTGTTACGCATTATCGCATCGGTGTTGTTGAACCATATCTTTTGCTTCGATTTGCATATCTTACTCCAATAATAACACAAAACTTTAAAGTAATTCTTTTTGTTTCTATTCCATTTTTTCTGAGTGACTCAGTTTTCCTTGAAGAACATGTATTTTTAATTATGTCTGTTATTTTATGTTATCTACATCCATTTACTTCTATTACCTATAACCAGCTTCTTCTTGTTATTCATTTTAGATTGCCCATATACATTTTAGATACGTCCATTTTAAATTGCCCATATACATTTAACAATTTAGTTAAATACATGCTTCATTCATATGGGTTAAACAGGAACTGAAGTTACAGTTTCTTATCATCAAATTACCAGAAATTTACCACTCTTTCTTTTTCATCTTTTTTTATAGTCTGAATATACTTATGTCTAATTTACGAATTATTATAAATAACACAACACGGTTAGAAAGTATGGTAATTAGTAACCTTTTAGCTTCTAAAACTCGGATCAGAATCCCAAAAAGGGATTTAACATTTGCGACTTAGTGTTCGAATACGCATCTCTGCTCTTTCTTATAAATGCTATTAAGACGTTTCTAAATTTCTTAAGATTTTCCTATTAGTGGCTAGTTTTTTCTCGTCAATGCAAGCCTCATGAAGTACAGAAATTGTTTGCCTATTTTTGAGCGATTTTAATTAATCAATAACTGTAATGAAAGAAACATAAAAATAATTGGCAATAGCTTTTATATTGTCTTGATTTCTGCAGATATGTTATGTATATGTCTGCTAGAGTCAAAATGTTTACAAACTCAGAACAATTTACGTAAATAAAATTTGGACAGAAAGCTATGTTTGGGCCATTTCCGAAGAACACTATTGTCAATTTTCACTATTGTCACTATTGTCAAGTATAAATAATGTAGGAAATTAGAATTAAAATATCTGACGACACTATAAATAATATCATAGATCATTCGCAACGGAGCAAAATACCGACTGTCGCTGTTTTTTACAAGAACGTCAAATGCCTATGCAATATGCGCACTTCAAAGACGGTTTTAGAAAATTAAATCTGCAGTCCTAAAATCTTCTTTAAAATGCCTGTTCTTTACTCTATAATGTGTAAAATAACGAACAATGATTTAAATATTAAAGAATGTAGTGTTCACCATTTTCTTTTGAGATATACAGCAAAGCGTAAATCCAAATGTAGAATTCCTTACTGCAATCATGTTTTCAGTTAAAAATGGAAGTATTTTATGGCTATACTTGGCATGGAATATACAGAATAAGAGCAAATATTAGTAGATGAAACACAGCAATATTTGAAGAACTGCACCTTCAAATTATTATCCTAAAAGTGGAGAAAAATGTTTATAGCTTCAAAAGAAGCTAAAGACAGATTCATTTTACAGGTTATGACTATCTCTTGTTTTTGGTGCAACTAAATGATAAAATTAAGAAAAACGGAAAGAAATGTGAATTTATACGTTATTAAAAATATTTTTGATTCTACATAATATAAAAGAAGTTGAACTCTACCAGAGCAAATTCATGAGTCGCACTTCAACATCTACAGCTAAATTTCTAGGTAAAGCAGAAAGACAGACAGGTATAAAAACCTTTTTTCAAATATTCCGGAGAAATTTCTTGCTATGCATCTGGCGAAGTATTATGTTTTTGGCATGTTAAAAGTAACACATTCTGCGTATCAACCGAATCTACATTCCATCAAAGATAACTGATAGCAAGTAGCGAAAGAAGAGTAGAAAATATTTCCCATGGTAAAATTAAGAAATTGCCATTTGTCTTAAAAATAAAAATGGCGTTCGATAGATCAGAAAAAGGGATCTAAGTTTACTAAAAATTAACATTTACATTAAAATTAACCGCTTTGCTGACCAAAATCAGTAAAAAAGATTTGAGAATATCTTCTGCATTTTCATTTAGTACAATGCTCGTTAACGTGCAGTTGAATTCTATATTACTAATTTCACATATTATGTGAACATAATATTACACATTATGGGCACACATTCAACATGTTTAATTTGTTATCATTACAATCTGTTATTTTGAGGAGACAAATATTTCAAACTACTATATTTGTTTGGCTGAAAAAATTTCAAAACAAATAATTGTCTTATTTATTTAGTGGTTATGGAAAAGCACTCGAAAGCTACCTACCTAAGAGAGGGTATGCTTTCGCGGAGGACTTGCAAAAGGAAACTGGCTCGTAATATGTTACACATGGGGAAAATCACGAAAACGCCCAAGCAAAGATCTCATTCGCCGCGATTCAAACCTCGAAACGATATACCAGTATTCAGCGACTTCTACTAATCGGCCACTTGCGGGTCCGAAACTGATATTGATATTTCAAACATTCTTTAGTAATACATTTAAAATGTCGCTATTTTGCGCATTTTTCTCTCATTATAATTTCTAAGTGAGTAAGAAAAATATATTTGGCATGGAATAGACAGAATAAGTGCAAACATTTATGTACATAAAATACAAATATATACATGTGTATTCATTTGTTTCAATTTGAAGCACAGCAAAAGGCTGCGCAAAATTAGCAATTTAAAAATCGAAGTACTTCATACAAAGAAACTTACAAAAAAAAAAAGGGGGAGAATCGTTTTTACAGCACCTTTTCAAACTGTCTGGTAGAAATTGTATAATTCTTCTCGATTCAGTATAGGTTTAATCTATAAAATGTTATAAAAATATAATTAAGAAAACATGCACTAGTCATTATCACATAAAAAATATAAATAATGCTCTGCTTTCAACTAGTGAAAATACACGTAATGTTTAAAAATATTTCTCGATGACTGTTTTCATCATAGAACTCAGAATTAAATTTGAGTTACTAACATGCATTTTGAATTCTGTGATACGAATATTAACGTAACAATGAAATTTATCAGCATAAAAATGAGCTAAAAAATAAAACAAGACAAAAACATTCCTCAGTATAAAAATAAGAAAAGTACTAAAATTTTCAATTCTTTACCATTAAAAGCAAAAGAATTAAGTTGAGAAAAAGAAACCTGATACTGAAATTTCAGTCAATAAATATTATGGAATTAAACCTTTAAATAACATCCACACAAAAGGTTAAGAATTTAAAAGAAGAGAAAATTGAAGTTACTGGAACTTTTATTAGGAAAGGGAAATATAATTATAGAATCAACTAACGATGTGTTCGAATAGCATAACAATTTTAGAATTGAAGAATGGATGTAATGTACTATATAAAATTTCTCTTCAAGCCTTTCTTTTCTTTTAATGCTATATAGACGTATATATATATATATATATATTTTTTACAGTGGCAGATTGTGAACCGTTACAGTTTGTAACGCAGTCCATTAATCTATACTAGGGCCAGAATTGGTGGTCTTTTTATTATGGAAGCACCCAGCACCCAATAGGTGGGCCACCTTTGCCTCCTATGAAGAGACGGACAATTACAGCTATGCCTTCTCCAGGATTCGAACCAGGTCCTTTGGTATTGTAGCCGGCTCCCCTGACCACCATACCGTCTGGGCGGCTTAATGCTATATATTAAGTTACTGATTGCCACGTTTCTCCACTCCCCTCTGCGAAGAGTTTAAAGGTTTAAATTATGCCACCCAGACGATATAATGGTTAATGACTTTGATTGACGTAGCGATAGGCCCAGATTCGAATCCCGATGAAGGCATGATTGTAACTGTCTGTCCCTTCATAGGAGGCAAAGGTGACCACCTATGAGTTGCCTCGAGAATGTAATGGCACCACCACTTACGGTCCTTGTAGTGCCACAAGGCTAATGGCTGTTAAATAATAATTTTAAAAAAGTTTCCATTATAGGTTGGTTAAAGTATTGTTCACTCGGCTGTTGGTGGACACCGCTAATCAAAATAAAAGTTGCATACTTACGTTTGTCAAAGAATAAAATGAGTACCAAGTTCGCTTGGGGACTAAACACCGGAGGTCCTACGACAAGCTGACAACTTGTCCAGGGCAGATATTGATGCACTCAGGGGCCCAAAGGTCAAGAAAGCAGAAAAAGGGCACTGCAGGCCGTGGCTGACTAGGGCTGTTGCGCCCCTGAGTTTAGTTTTTAAGTTTGTCAAGAAACTAAGAAATACATCTTATTTTATGTGAAACCAATTAGAGTACTATTTATTGCCAGACCCGGTACCGGTGAAACAGGTGCTGCCAGAGCCATGCAATCGGTGCGGCAAAATTTTTGGAATTTAGAAAGGAACCGGACCGCAGAATTCCGAAGTCGCAGAGTTTGCTCCTGGAGGCAAAAAGCCTAAGCGTCAGAACTGTTTGTAACTATTCCTACCGCTAAGATTGTTTCCATAGCTAATGATGTCCTTACAGAGGATCCTGTAAGATCTAACCCCTAAGAGACGGGATTTAAGTGGACGATTTTGACTGCCATGAGTAAGTATACTTTCATAAGACAATCAACCATATTAAACTATGTTACTATAAAACTGCTTAAACCACGAACGAATATGGATGCAACTTCGCAGAGAAATCAAGAATTGGTATTTTTTTTTTCAATGATACATTAGGGCAATACAAATCTCACTGTTAATGATTCAAGATGTTATTTTCAAAACTTTACTACGAATCATGCGACACATTCCTTTTAATGTTTTTATTAATATTTTTACTATAAGTAATAAAGTTTTAAAAATGAAATAATTATTTAAAAAATTACAAATGAAAAGAAGTCAGTTTCAAACATTAAGTGTCTTGAAACGTAACTGTTAAAAATTTCGATATTTCCGTTTATTAAAATTAAATTTTGTTCTTTAGAGTCTTAATAAAATGTGTAAGAATTTGGAAATAAAATAGAAATTAAACTATTCCAAATCTTTAATTTCAGTAATATTTTTTATAATATGTATTTTAACCTTTTTACTATAAACATACTCGGTGATAAAAAAATAATAAAGTAAAATTCAGTAATTCGTATAGCCAAAATACGATGCGTTTTCTCAGAAATGCATGGAAAGACCCACGATCTTTTCGCAAAGATTTTATTTCCAGAATGGTTACATTTTTCACCAATAAATAGCGCTTCAATTGCGTGAGACGTCTGTACAAGTACACTGCGAAAAAAAAGGGGGGGACAGTTCTAAATCTCCCATTCTACTGGGCCGATTGATGAAAGTCAAATTGCGTTTCGCATGTCTCGATAGCGCGACTTAGGATATCTATTAGATTTATATATACAGCATTGTTCTAATATAGGTGTTTTGACACAAAAGCGGACATTTTCTGAAATGATATGCCAATTTTTTTTCCATATTTTGATTCTACGACTCAAATTATGCCTAAATATTATTTTTTTTTAATTTGGCGCGAAACTTACGGAGAAATTTAAAAATTAAAATTAATTTTGGCCAATTTTTTCAGTTTGCATCAAGAATAATTCACTTGGCGAATTTCTTTATTAATAGCAGCCTATTTTTCTCACCGCAGACGACGGAAAAAAGTCATTTTTCATACTTTTACATAATTTTAAACAAGTGCGTAAACTAACTACATTTGGAGTTATTATCGCTTATAAAAAATATGCCAAATTTCGAAACGCACCAACATGTAAAATCATGTATATTCTAGAAAATATTGAATAAAAAATTCTAATTTTTTGCAGGTGTTCTTAGAAATACATCTACTTTAAGATAATGTTAAAAGTTGCACAGGCTACTACAAAAATTTTTTTAGAAACTACAAATATTTTTTAAATATATATACACATATGTGTGTGTGTGTGTGTTTGTATGTGTGTGTACCCACTCTGATCCTCGGTTCCGTGAGCTCAGTTTTTTTTATTCTTATATGTTGGTAAATTGGGCATGTTTTGCTTTAAAATGATTGAATTATGTTGTTCTTATCTTCCGGTTAAGGTTTTATGCCTTTAGTTAATCTGTATGCAATAGTTGTAGAATTATCAGCAATTTAAAACTTGTTTAAGTGCTGCGAAGCCTATTTTTTTTACTACAGCAGCCATATTTGTTTACGTTTTGATCTCAGTAAAATATTGAATTAAGTAAGTTTCTACTTTCAGAGTCTTTTTGCCTAGTGGGACCAAAAGCAAACTTTCAGTTTTGTGCACCGAACAATCTGCCTTCTTGCCTGCTGGCTGAATTGCTTGCTTTTGTGTACAAACGGTACTTTTAATGGTTCTTTTAAGTGTATTTGGCGTTTTATGTTTTTCTATATTTTTCAATTTTTAATGAAGATTTTTGAGGTTTAATGAATTTTCTCCGCGAAGTGAAAACTTAATTAATTGAATGAGAAATATATCTGTAACGAACTTCGGAAAAATAAGTTTAAATGAAATGCAACAAAACATACGTATAATTTAATATTCCATACAAGGAAGTCATGTGGTATCCGTATCAGATTTTTTTAAATAAATATGTACATTTAAGCTTAAGGAATCCAAGAATCAATATACTAGCATGTAGAGAATCCTTCTAGTATTTATAATATTCCATACTGAGGAATGTTATACATGTCTGCATCTAGAGCTCTGTGAGTAAGCATTTCAGCTGACTTATTTCCTTGAGGCATTAAAATTTAAATTCCTGAAACCCTTTAATGAAATCCAGTAGCATCTCATTTTACAAATATTTTTTAGCTTTTAAAAATTCTTTCTTTTAGAGGCAGTAAACATACTGTCCAAGAATAAAGAAATTCATCAGTGGCATAATAAATTAGACGTATAAAAGAAAAAGAAATCTAAAGTAATTAATTTGAATAGTATTAAATAATGAAAGTGTAATATCATAAAAAATATCTTTAGTAAATTTTAGAATAAAAATTAAATACTTTATCTAATGGTTAGCACAACTGAATTCTCCTCTCAAAAGATTTTTCGGAATATTTTCGACTTCAAATTAAAGCACACTGATTTCGAATTGGGGATTAGATTTTTACAAAGCTATAAAATTGTTCTGAATTCAGTTTATTCAGCCACATGGAGTTTATATCTGCAAAAACAATTTTTAATCATTTCTTGGTATATTTTAATAACGTTTTAAGACAATATTTTAAATAATCGTCATTGAAATTCTATTTTGCGTTCAAAAACACAGTTATTTTTAAAATTCTACTTCAGTTCTTTGCCGTTTACAGCTTTTCAAGTGAGAGTTTACATAAATTAATTACACGAATTTAAACCAATGCAAAAATGGCACACCGTGTTGAGACAGTATAAATTTGAATTCGAAAAATAACTTATTGATAAAATTTAGAAGTAATGTTTAAAAAATTATTCAGCCTATTAGAACAATATTCTGGAGAAAATAAATCACACAAGAGAAATGAAATTAGTTAAATGAGGTTGAGATGTAAGTTATCTTTTAATAGAAATTCATCTCTTTTTAACACCCCTTGGTATCTTAAACTTTCTGTATTAAGGGAATTAAAAATGTCGAGAGAATGTCTTTAAAATTTTATCAGTGTGTACAGTCGTCAGGATTTTTTGGAAGCAGGAGATGCGAAAAATGGACAGTGCCCTCGTCAGGACTCGGACCTGGACCTCTTGAATACACGCCAATTATGCTACCATTACACCACGAAGGCATGCAGAAAGGAGATATACTTCCCTTTTAAAGGGCGACTGGGAATTAGGAGTCCCGGTCGCCAAATCCTAGTGCTGAAGAGTCATCATCCACCACCTTTCAGTTTGGGTGCCAGTGTTGAGTCATGAGGTACTTTTGAAGCAGGAGACATGGAAAATGAGCAATGCCCTCCCCAGGACTCGAACCTGGATCTCTCGAATACGCGCCGAGTGTGCTACCGTTACACCAAGAAGGAATGCAGTAAGGACGGAGAAAATACCTCATAAGTAATTTCTTGAACTACTTGATATTTTTTTCATATTTATCTTAGAATTAAATATTAATATCCTGCAACTATTATTCCATTAGAATTTCATATATTAAATAAAATATGCTGTGCAAAGGATTCTCTTACCCTAGTTTTTCTATTTTCCCTACCTCCAAAATTGCATGAATTGTATTTTAGAATACTAAAGGGATGCAATAATTTCCTAATTTATTTCATTCTGAGAAATTCTTCTGTTCATTTTGCTTTTCCCCAAATATAATTTCAGTGTCTTTACGTAACAATTTTTTTCCTCATTCTTAGTTTATTTACAGTGGATTTTAAATTATATTTTTGCTAGATTTTTAACAGTAAGAGGGAAAAAAAATAATTTTTCATTTTCTTCAGCCACCGTTTAATTATGCAGCTTCATTGAAGAACATCAGATGAAAAATACGAAATTGGCAAAAGTTTAGGGACACTGATTTTTACGTCCATTTCACCTCACATAGCACCAACATATAAATTCCGTAACCACTTGTTTTGATTTATTAATATTTACTAGAATTCATGACTTTCTAATTCGTTTGCTTATATTACATAAAATTAGGCGCAGCAAAAATTTCGTAAGAACTTCTGATGGGAGTATAGTTGAAGAAAATATCCCAAAAGAGTATTTTAAAATTCTTAAATTCTATAAAATTGAACTCAGAAATTTGAAGTAAAATTATAAGTTTGCACTCATTATTCTCCAAGTTCTATAATCAATCATAATATAAACAGCGTTCAGTCACGCTATGAGTGTTTTTTAATTTATCACTTCAACAGTCAAAATACATAATGCTTTTTCATGTTATCGCAATGGTTTTTAAATCTCAATAAAACTTAATTTATTAAAAATTTTTAAAAAATCAAGTCAATTTTAAATTTGTAATTTTTTCTTGCCTGTCAATAAATTTATCAATTATTAAAAAAAGTTATTTTCAGTTGAGTCCAATAATTTTTAAAAAATAAATTCATTATTTGTGAAGAAAATTTCTTGACTTTATAGAGATATCAGGTATTTTTTTAAGCAGGAGATGTGAAAATGAGCAGCAGTGCCCTCGACGAGACTCGAACTTCGGCCTGTGGAATACGCGCCGAGTGTGCTGACCATTACACGGCGAAGGCATGCTAAGAAGACGGGAGAAATACCACCTTACATACTTTCCCTTTTAAAGAGCGACACTGAGAATTAGGGGACCCTCTCGCCAAATCCTGGTGGTGCAGAATCATCATCCATCACCCTTTTTAGTTCGGGAGCCACCGTAGAGAAATTTAAGATTTTTTTAAGCAAAAGACATGAAAAAATGTGCAATGCCCTAGCCGAGACTCGAACCTCGGACCTCTTGAATACGCGCTGAGTGTAATGACCATTACACCATGAAGGCATGCCAAGAAGGCAAGAGAAATATCTTATAACTTCTTGATAAATATCCAATGTATAAACATGAAGATAAGAAGAGTGACATGCTAAGAGAAACATGCAAGATAAAGTCGATTCCTAGAATACAAGGATGTTTTAGAGATAAGGATAAGAGAGTGACATGCTAAGAGAAACATGCAAGATAAATTCGATTCCTGGAATGCAAGGACATTTTCGAGATAAGGATAAAAGAGTGACATGCTAAGAGAAACATGCAAGATAAATTCCATTCCTGAAATGCAAGGACATTTTAGAGATAAGGATAAAAGAGTGACATGCTAAGAGAAACTTGAAAGATAAAGTTGATTCCTAGAATGCAAGGATATTTTAGAGATAAGGATAAGAGAGTGACGTGTTAAGAGAAACATGCAAGATAAAGCCGATTCCTAGAATGCAAGGATATTTTAGAGATAAGAGAAACATGCAAGATAAATTCGATTCCTTGAATGCAAGGGCATTTTAGAAATGGTTGCAGATGCATAGTGAATATATAAATTAATGTAAAAATATAAAAGCAAAAAATTACAATCTGAAATTATTTATTTCAGATTTATTTAATTTATGGTTATATTTATTATACTTTGAACACCCCGAACAAAGTTTTTAAAAATTTAAAATGTATTTTTAAATTTAGAAAATATAAAAAAACATGAGATTAAAAAAATAGCACTCTGATCTTGGCATGCAAATTTTAGTTTAATACCTGAAACAATTTTAAACAAAGTTCTAACAATTTAGTCTAGGAATTAGTCCTCCAAAAGTTAAAGATACAGAACATTAAAAATAAAAGCATATACCGAATGCACTTATATAATAAATAAAACATCTTTTTAAGCGGTGGCTAAATATTTATTTAGCTAAATAAAGCAGGTATTAGAGATAAAGCAGATATATTTAGCTAGATACAGCAACAGATATTTCTTCAAGTAGAAGCCCGTTTTAATCCGCCATGAAACAAAAATCGCCTAATGGAAATAATAACCACTGTTCAAGGTGTTTAGTAAAGAACCTGAAATATTTTGGAATGGCTTGACTCTTTAATATACTGTATGTAAAATGCATGGAGGCTGTTTGTTTAAGCTTCAATTCCGTTTGACCAGTGACCGTCGTGGGATAGAAGACGAATATTCCATACTTCTGTCTTCCTACCACAAACTCTCGAAACACAAATTACACGATTTCGGCCCCCTCCCCCCAGTAGGGAATGTGTCCAATGATGGGATTTTTTATTTCAAACCATTCATTACTGTTAACAGAGTACAGCATTATAAATGCTATTTTATGTATATAAACGTTATTTTATGACAGCAAGGAACCAAATTTAATCATAATTAATTAATTATGCCTTATTTAACCTAAAGGACTTGGAAAAATTTAATTTCGTTGATATTTTCTGTATGCTGAATGTATTAAACATTCAATGTTATTTGTGTGAGGATGTAAATATTTTATCTGCTTGTAATCAGAGTTCATTAAATTTCGAATCCATTTAATGTTTAATTTTGATTGAAAAATTATTATTAAAAAAACTAGTAAAATATGAAACACGTTGTGTAAACTATCACTCATATTGTCCTATCAAAATTATAGATTAATCAATATTAATCATCCTGCCTGAATGATTTGAAACATAATTCTCGAGCGTTATGTATAGTGGCATCACCAATCCCTTTGTCCTTAATCGTATAGCCAACCATGCATGTAACCTGTACAGAATAAAATAGGCACTTTTATCTGAAAAAAAAGAGAGAAAGACCATTTCAAAACATTTTATTTTACAATGAGATTTAAAACATCTGACAGAGGAAACTTGATGGGCCTAATCTATCAATGAACCAGACTCGGTCCACTTTTCTCCTCATTCTGGGCCCTATATATAACTCGGAGGCAAAAGCGCGAGCCAGATATATTGGCATTGTGTTGCCTCCTATGTTCTGCTCTGTCGTCTTTAGAGAGTAATTAAAAGATACAGGCGCAGATATAGAGAGAAAACTCGGGGAGAAAGTCATTCAAGTCCTAATGCAAAATGAGAGTCATAAACTTTTGCTAACGTCACGCCGGTGTCAGGAGCTCGGCACGTATTATGAACGAAGCTTGTAAGAAGGCATAGAGGGGATGGGGGTAGGCTTGTAACAAGTAAAGAACGAAAAGGGGTTGTTTGTGGCAAATGAGGAGACGATGTGAAATCGCTACGGATCTCTTCGCTTCCGCTCTCCTCTCAACCGCAGAGTTTGCCAGAGGCGAATATTGGTGAGTCGCGATTTTCAAGTTCCGAGTGGGTTGAAGGTTAAAGATCTACTCTCTAATTTTAAGTGCTTCTTACTTTTTCTTTTATAAATAAATACTGAAATGCTTTAGTTGAAGTAGAGCAAGGTTTTGTCCAAATTAAAAGAGGATGAGGTCCCTTTTGATGAAACCTTTTTCCAGATCGCCCGTGGTAACTATTGTGGCAATTCAAAGCAAAAACAAATATTTATAACACTGGCATACAATGACATGCTTACAAATCTATATTGAAATATATTAACATTTCTGTATTATTTAAAATAGTTAGTAATTAAAAGTGGTCTTCTTTAAAGACCTTTTATTTTATTTTATTTTTAGTACAAAGGGGCAATTTACCCAGAAGGACTATTAATTTCGTTTTGGCATTTTGCGTTGATTCACAACAAGAGTTGTTTCACCTTTCAGATTGTTGCCACGAAATATCACCGCCCTGTATTATATTTAAAGAAATTAAAAAATGAAGAATCTGCATAAATATTTGCATGTTTCTTGCATTGTGATAAAACGACGGTACCTAGAGACATCCAATTTTGAATGACGTAATCCTACTGCAAATATGGGCATCTGGAAGCCCAAGTTTGAAATTTAGAATTTGTTTTATTATCGATTTCACATTTTGTAAAACTTTAACGAATTTTTGATTAACAAACTCAAAGATTTCAAAGCGAGTCATGGCAACCTTGTACAGAAAAAACATTTTTATCTCCAGCGCGTGAGATTGTGTACCGGAAATTCTAAAGATATGCTCAATTTAAAATTATTTTGCGATATTTCTCATGAACTGAATTTTATGGTTTAAGTTCGAAGAACATGATATTTAATAAATAAAGGTAGCACACAAAATGTTAAAAGTAATTTAAAATCTGAAATCTTTCGAATTTTTTATATACTTTTATTTATTTATTAAAGTTTTTATCCCAACTTTCCGCTTATGACTATAGGTCAACATTCATTATGTCCAACTCTTTAAGATCAAACTGATCACCACAGAGAGAATGGAGGGTAGCCCCGTTTCTGATTTTGTAACTTAGGATAATAATGTTTGTTACTTTTTATTATATTTTACGAAAAATTTGCTTAAGAATCCTCTTTAAAGTTTTAAGCATTTAAGCAACTTACAGAAAATGCGAGGATAACATTACATGCAAAATTACTAACATTATTACTATTATTATTATTATTATCATAATAATCGCAAATATCACTTTTAAATTATCTAACTTATACCCAGTGAATGAAGCTGGAGAAACATGTGACGAAAATTAACCACGCTGCAGTTTAGAGTGCGAAGATCATTGTATGAATATTTACCAAAAACTAACCAAAAAATTAAATAAAAGATTCGTAATATCCCATGAAGAACTGTAAGTTTTCGATTTCAGAAGTTCTTTTCTGGGATATCGTTCTCTTAAATTTTCAAAAGGAAAGCACACATTCACTTACTGCATACTACAAAAAGCACGATTCTACTGCAAAATAATTTTATAGCATAGTTACTCTAGCATTCCTTCCCATTCACAACTTAATATCTAGTGCACTGAAATCATTTGATTTACAATGTAAAATTCCAATTTGCTGTTTCACTCTTCGTAGAGAATGAAACAGCAAAATGCGATGACATAAACGTAATTGGAAATGACTCGTTTTAGATCACATTAATTCCATATTATTTTCATCCACCTTTCTTACAAAATCTATTTTCAGCTAAACCGTGTTCGTATGAATGTGGTTGAATTTAACTGTATCACCGTCGCTTTCAGAATTTATAAACTTTAAAAGTTTCAGATATTTAAATCCATTGAAACTGGTGGTTGCAATAGCTTATTATATATGTTACTTGGTTCTTTTTTTTTACATTCCCGTTCTTTGTATGATTTATTGAAACAGCATTTATGTTTTTAAATGCATGCCGCATTACTAAGTATCACCATTTTGCGATGTTTCAAAGAGTTTGTCTAAAAATATTGAAGATATAACAATAAAAATAGTAATTGTTGAACAGGTCCAAACCGAGAGGCTCCATATCAGGCAGGGGGTGGGTCGCCAGAAATAGTTCCCCAAGAGGTAAAATGTACGCTAAACATGCTACCTCCCCGGGTCTCCAGCCCGAACGACAGACTTAAAAACTTCTGTAAAACTATTACTACCTCTTGAGTGCGCGGGCCACCAGTCCCGTTTTCCATGTTTCACAGCGGAGGGGAACATGCACGCCTGGAGATCTGACTAGTCGTCAAATTGCACCTACCAGTACTAAGTGGACTGCCTGTTCTACGGAACAGGACTTACGCCAACCCACCCGACTGGGTCAATGAAGTTTTGTCTCAAGGTATCTTCCAGCCTAGCACGCGAAGCTTGCGATTTTATACTCCCGTGGCCGAGACTGCCTAGGTACAGATCCTAGCCAGTAAGTTCACAAGTTTTCCTGAATCGACCCCCGGAAGGGTTATTGAAAATATGATTGATTGATCTATATCTCAGGCTCAAAGCTAGTTGATTCATATTTAATAAATAAGAGTTTTAAATACATTAGAATTGACGTTGTAATTTCTTCAAACGCATACCTTCTATTGGCAGCATTGTTAATATTTACTTCAATATATTTAATTCATTATGCTTTAATGAGTAAAAGTTTAAAAGACATTCTTAAAAGAAAGTCAAAACTGTGCTTATTTCTTGTTTTCTGTTTTTTTACATTATTATTTATTTTATTTTAACTGGTTAAGGAAGCGAAGGAAAATTTAACAAAAAGTTAACTCTGTCACTGAAAATCCGTTTTTGAATTGCAGCGATGAATAAAAACAAAGATAAGTTAGTGGATGTAATTATATTGTAGGATTTTGCTTTAATTTGCTATTAGTTATTTTTATTTTGGAATAAGCCTTTCTTGCACATTTTAGTTTACCACCTACATTTCCCTGCCAGTATGAGTTTTCAGGATTACCATTTACGCAAATAAGGGATAAACGATTATTTAAACTGAAGTCTGGGTAACTTCAGTAGAAGAGCGGGTTCTGTCTTTCGGCCATATTGTTGATGCTAGTTTAAGCTTACTGTTCTACCCCCGTATTGCTACGTGTCTGTTACTATATGCCGGTGATCCGTAAATGAGGGCCGACTCCATTGCTTGTTCTGTGAACTTTAGCTGGTTACTTTATTTAGTATTAGATTAGTTTTATGTTTTCTATCTCTAGTTAAAGCCTAAGTGAAGGCTTATTGTACGTCCGAGAAGGGGGACCATCTGTGCATTTATTTTGAGTTGGATAAAGAGTAATTTAACCCTTATTTGCATTTTTCATTTACAAGAACTAAGCGAACAGTCGCTACCCAGTTCTTTAGCGTTCTAGCTTGTAAGAATTCTAGTCTAGCTAGGATATAAAAAAAAGATATAAAAGATTGCGATTCCAAAAGCAGCAATAAAAGTAAAATCTGCTCACATTTCTGTTTATAAATTTTCGTTTCTTTAGTTGGTTGTTAGCTGGTTGCCAGCTTATGACGAACCTAAATAACTTTAGCTCAGATATCGAATAAAAATTTCCTTTAATTAAAAGGCGTTCAGCTTGCGATCTTCCGCATTGTACTATTATAGAGAATATGATTTTTAATAACGCAAATATGACTGTTGCGTAGAGAAAAGAACTACGTTGAAAATGGAACTACATTCTTTTAAGATACTATATAAATTTGAAATCTCGTAAATGCTTAATGTCATGAATAAGTGGTAAGGATCTTTAGAATAATTAGAACAAGGCCGTTTAAAAGCTTAACGATTTGCAATGGGTAACCTAAAAGTATTTCACAAGTTATACCGCAGATTATAACCCATTTTTAAACTTACAGTTACAAAGAGAACATTAAATTCGTAATCCAATGACTGCTAAACTTACAGACTCACCACAACCACCAATCCTAACCTTTATTGACGTCTTCAGCCTTTTTGTTTCCCCTAAAAGCTCACCCGCATCCCTGGAGTATTTCTGGAAAAGGGGATCAGAGGCCCCTTAAGACTGCAAATACTTCGATTTTCGGAACCTCTAACGACTCTTTTGCGACCTCTATGTCCGAAGAAGCCTGCCTCAGTGCAGACAGTTGATGGCAGACCATCATCCTACAAAGAACTCGTTAACAAACCCGGTTAATTGGGAAAAGAGTTGCAACCCCTCTTTTGATGAAGCAAAGGCCCGTATGTGTCTTGGATTATTCCTCCAACCCCTCCGTGTTTTTCATTAGCGTTCTTTTGTAACCCTTTGGGGACTATTAGACGTGGAAAAAAATAAGCATGCTTGGATTTTTCTGCTTTATTTTATCTCATAAACGAACATAGTGCTTGGAACAGAATTTAGTTTAAGAAAATAATTCCATCATAAATTTTAAAATATATTTTCCTGCTGCGTTTTTTATTATTTCCTAGTATAATAATTTTCCTGCAGTTACAGAAATAATAGTCCCGTCTAAGTAATAATTTTCATATTGGTTTTAATTATTTTATTGAATTCTAGCTTTTTCAAAATCGATGACACCTAAACCGTATCGTTTCCCTGATTATTTATATAACCTAAAGAATTCTGAAGGTTTTTATTCGGTTTTAGTATATGTTGAGAACTGAAAAGTAGTTATTTATTTAAACAAAATTTGGAATTAAAAGTTTCGATAGAGGTAAAATTTGTATGGCCCATGAAGGAAAATCTGATAGTGTTTAATCGCTTATGATCATTTTGAAGGACAAAACGGCTATTATTCTATGAAATGAGATTTGTTTTCATCGACCATTCTAGAGATACTCTTGCTCATTCCCAAAAGATTTCTATTAATATACATGCACATTCTATACAGTTCTGTAGATATTCGTTCTCAAAAGAATATTCTGCGATGGAGACACAGATTCTAAAGAAGCTATCGCTCTACGATGTGCTTAAAGCTCTCATAAAAATTACAGTTTTCATAGGATTATTATGTTTGTAGAAAGAAAACTTATTTGCATACCGAAGTTTTTTCGTTATAGAAATACTATATATGTATTAAATCTATCTTCTTTATAATGAAAAGAAATTTAACATTGGTACTGCTTTTGAAAAATATATTTTTAAGAGTACACCCCTATAAATTTTCATATATATTCATCTTTTGAGCCGTACATGCAATAGAATTAATTCTGTAATATGCAGAGTCCTCCAGAAATTAAAGAATAAATTTATTTTAGGTCACAAACAAGATTCAAGCACAAAATTTAGAACAAATGTAGAAAAGTCAATAATTTTTTTACACCTTGCAAGGTTGGTCTGCAGACATTGCATTTTTGAAAAATTATAAAAAACTAATTTGTGAAAGTGATTTGAGTGGTTGGAGCAAAAAATTTAAAATATAGTTAGTTATGAAACGTCAGCTCTGAAAATTAGCTATGATAAAAAGAAAACCAATTTGTAAACGTAATTGAAAAATTAATGCGGAGTACATGCAACCTGACAGGAACGCAAACTCTATGCATCTTCTCCATGTTGTTAGTTATTAGACAATCGCGTTATTAATTTACAGTACACCCTAACGGTTGCTGCGGTTCATCAAAAGATTTTGAAAGGAAAAAAGGGAAGATAACTATGTTCCTAAATATCTTCCTACCGTCTTTAATCTAATATATATTTGGTGATGGAGACTGGTTTATTTTCGCTGACTTCTGTGATTATCAAGATACCACTCAATGAGAATTACTCCACGAGGCCTGGTGCTGTCTGATATTTAAAACAAATCAATCACCTATAGTGACAGCAAATTAAAATCTTCGTTTTGATCAAGGATTTCGTCACGAAACCTTCAGTATTCATCAGCAAACAGAATTAGTTCTACTTGAATAGTAATATTGAGGGGTATGATGAGAATATTCTACGTGAATCACAATTTAGAGAGCATTTGAATCTGTCGGTAAATACTGCTGAACGTTTTTGCTGTCTGCCTTCTGCAACATATCACCTTTCCAAAGTAGTTAATTTTCTTTGTATAAAGAATCAATGAAATTCATACAACCTTAGAACTTAAAACATCGGTGAGGGGGAAATAGGCATGTAATTAGTAAATATTTTAATACGTCGTTTTGGAGACTGTACTCTGAACTATTGGCTTTAAAATAGCAGATTTTGCTTAAAAATACTGTTTTTATGCCTCCAATGAAAAGGGTAACAAAATTTTAAATTTTCGTGTTTGGAAAATTTTGTTCATCTTACGAGCAAATTCAGAACCCACGACTTCTGGGCCCGTACAAAACGGCATAACGGAAAGTCTGTACTCTGATTCGACTAGATTAAAAGCCGCCGAAAAAGAAAAAGCGGGCTGTTGAAGACACCCGCTTAAAAGAACTAGTAGACCTTGTGTTCTAAGACTTGTTCTCATAGCTGGATGAGACATTCGTCTATGAAATGATGGGAAGCAAATTGTTAAGCTAAAAGATTGGTCTGTGATTATCAAAAGGTGTCAGAAACGGTGGTCTCCTTAAATTTTCAGACTTGCTCATAACTGATTCCTTAGCTATTCATGGCACTGTGATTGACGCTGGAAAATTTTGCGCTTCAACCTGCAATGAACTCAGCTAACTGCTTGCCATTTTGGTGAATAAGGAAAAGGATTTTTCTAAAACATCGTTTATATAATGTATAATAAGTCGTTTAAAAAAAGGTTAACATTTTTCCAGAGCTATGTCGTCAGACTTTAAATCACCTAATGTAAATCACAATCAAAATTGGGCTGCCTAAATTATTTTCATTTCTTTGATATAAATATGTAATCTATTATATTTTAATTTCATGTTCTTTCCCTTCACTCACAAGTGACTTTGTTACCTATCCTTCTTCATAGATCTGATCTACACAATTTTTTCTATATAGTATAGTAACTTGACCCAATTTATAACGCCCTTTTTATAAGAGTTAGTGATTTTCGAGAATGGTATATGTATTCCCAATTTATTCATACTCATTTAAAATACCGTCTTCTTCAACTTTCTTTGCTGGATTTAGTAAACCGACTTATAAATAGTTTGAAGACATCATCCATGAAACATCAGATTCTCCGGATGGGGAAATAGTAACGCCGTCTGATTAAAATCTTTCTCTTATATTCTCAAATAATCTGCAATGTTACTTTTATTTTAGAAAGTTTTCAGATGGGAGAAATCCGATTCTGAAATTTATTCTAAACTTGTGCGTGTAAGAAGCAAATTTCGGATTTGCATCCTATACTGATGATATAGTGGTCATTTCTTAAGTTTACGGAAGGGAAGGTTCCCCCTTTGAACCAGATTTTATTGTTAGAAAGTTTCTTTAATACCACTTCCTAGTCTTTCAATTTTACAGGGATTGAATTAATAGCCAATCGCCTTTCTCCTGACTACGAGTCAGAATTTCTTCCTCACAATTAATTGCTGGTGCATCAACCCCAAAAGAAGGAATTGTTGATTAGTCTAATTAACTCCTAGTATATATCAACTTCAGGAGCTTCCATGTTTAATTGATTGTTTTTAGGTTTCTGTTTTTCGAACTTTAATTCATTCGGTTTCATAGGAATTTTGGTTATTATCATGGCCATTATCATACGTCTTTCGATTATTATCGTGATTTAATTAAAGCGGGGAAGACTCTGCCATTGTATTCAAATACATTTTGCAACTTAATTCGAGATGACAAGAAAAAACGAATAATATTTTCCCCCGTTTTGGGGAACTTTCAGTAATAAGCGACTAAAACAATACTATTATCTGAACTATTTATTTGGTGATCATTATTATAAGATTTATAATAACTCTTATATTTTCAATATATATAATAATATAATATAACCCTTACATCCAACAATATACATAATAACATATACTTATATATATATAACAATATATATAATATAAGTCTTAATTTATTTTCCAATGGATTATGGAGTATATTATCTCCTTTGAGATCTTTCCTTACAGTAACGGACATGTCTCACTTTTAATACTACCAAGCACGTACGTTAATCAATTCATTTTCTGGCCATTTATATATATTATGTATATTTCCTTTTGTACATTTAATTGTACTTTCTTATCTTCTGTAAATATTTTTTTCAACTTTTATATTCAATAATTATTTGCAAAGTTGCATTCTGTTTATTATGTTTATAAATTTTCTTTGAATTTGCATGACTGAAAGCGAGGGTATCGGGGGACACTTTACTGAAGTAAGAAAAATAATAATAATACTTCTCACTCTAACAATAATATCTCACGATATTAAAAAAAATTAAACTTAATGGAATTACCGTTTTCATAATAAATTCTATATAGTACATAACTTAAATTCTTCTCATTTAAAATCTACCTACTTGGCTTAAACTCAGCTTACCTAATACCAGTTTGGCATCATAATTCTTACTTGAGTAAAAAAAAAACTGAACACCATCTCATTTATTAATTATTACTAACTAGCCACTGCGCGGCCAGCCTTTGTCTGGCTTTTAAGTGTACCAGAAAAATGTTTAAAGAGAACACTAAACATTAAATTTGAAAACTGCACAGAATTTTACTCTGCAGAACAATTTTATCGAAAAAGAAACAAACAACAATGGGAAAAAATTCAGTTAAAAATGCATTACATATAAAAAGCGTACAACTAAATAAGCAATATCCCTTAATACAAATATTAATTATCCTAATAAATAAATTAACCAACTTCCCTTTGCAAAATCTTAAGAACTCAAATGGTATAAACAGATTAAAAACTTAAACAGATTAAAAAATATCACGCAAAATTTTTTATAATTAAAATTATATATAATTAAAACATAATATTACAATGAAATAAGCAATATCCCTTGATACAAATGTTAATTATCCTAATAAAGTAATTAAACAATTTACCGTTGCAAAAAAATTTTTTAATTTCTTAAACTTTTCAGTCTCTTTAAAACAGTAACATAAAAAATACGATGAAAAATTGTTGCCAAACCGAAATTTTTAAAAGAATAAAACTATTCAAAATGATGTAATTTTATCAAAACTCTATCAACAACAATAAGAATGAAAAATTGTTGCCAAAACTACATTTTAAAATATTTGAGATGTGAGAAGTGTATTCGGAAGCTTCATTTAAAAAATTTTAAAAAAATACAAAATATTATTATTTTTCCAAAATTTCTTTTTTAAAAAGAGTCGAAAGGATTAAAGTTCAACGTGTCCAAAAATCAAAGGAAAATAAACAGCACATTTTTTAAAATAAGTTTCTTTTAAAAAAATTCCGCCGAAAAGGTGTTAAGCTCACCTTCCTAAATAAATTCGTATTTAATCGATTTATTGAAATACGAAATTTATTTTAAGTTCGTAAAATAGCTAAGTGTCTACGCTTCACGACGATGTAAAAATGAAATGTATAGAGTGAAATCTCGCTTTCCTGTAGCCCATTATGTCTCAAAATGACGCGATTTGGTCACAAAACATAAAATAAAAAAAATTCTAATTCGAATTTCGAAAAAATCGCTTCGAGGTGCACTGGCTCTTGTGTACATACACCTATGTACCAAATTTCGTGGCCCTGGGTCCATTAGCTTACTCGCAACACGAACGAAAGACACACACACACACACACTTTCTTTTATTATATGTAGAGATTATTTGGGTTTGGTTTGTTCCTTTTGAAAAGTCAACCAATTTCCGATCAATGGCTATAATTACTTGGTTAATTGATTACTCTTCTATTTCTAAAGTTTCCATTTTAATTTTTTCATGATTCAAATTTGATGTTTCATTTTTCCAAAAAAAAAGGTTCAATATTGATTTTTAAATGCTTAGAAGTTACTTCATTCAGCTAAAATTCTACTACCTTTCTCAAAGGAGATAATATACTCAATAATCAATTAGTAAATAAATTATTACTTTATTATTTTTCAGCTTTTGAGCAAGTATTAGGCAATTTATTACGATTAATTAACATATTTACTTCAGTCTTTAATATAACTCTTATATGTTTAATGTATCGAGTCTATCTGAAGATAGCATACTGTTTTTTTATCTGGAATTATTACATCCCACAGCGTACCTACGCGTATTGAAAACATGCACAAGCATAGTTAAAACTGGAGGCGGTATAATACGTATTCCATGGCATCAGTAAGAATATTGTTAATGAACGCAATAAGAGAGCATTTTGAATAGCCAAATTCAATTATTTTCAGTAGCAATGGATGTAATTATATGTTTTCTCTACTTCTACCATCTTCGAGTATAATTGACTGTAATATGCACACAGGATTGAAATACATTTTATATTTTTAACAAAATTAAACAATTGTCAGCAAATACTACTGTGTAGCGCACAAAATAAGGAACTCTGGTATGTTTTAATAATGAGCTTATTTTAGTTCAGTGATAATTATATTTAGAGACACAAACAATACTTAGCTTTTCTGATGTTGAATTAAGCCTCAGAAATCAAAGAAAGAAGAATAATAAAAAGAAGAAATCAAAGAAATATGTGCTCCAAAGTCATGATAGTCTAGTATCGTTTATATTTCATGGTTTCTAAATTTACTAAACTTTTCATATTACAAATCTAGACATTGATGTATGCTAAAGTGTTAGTTGCTTTGTTAGAGTCATTAGAAATTTTTTGAAAATGAGCAATGCCTCTCCGGACATCGGACCTTTCCAATACGCCCCGAGTGGGCTGACCTTTACACCACGAAGGCATGCTAAGAAGGCGGGAGAAATGCGTTATATACTCCCCCTTGACTGTGGATTAGAGAACCCAATCGCCGAATTCTGGTGGTAAAGAATCTCATTCACCACCTCTTTAGTTCGGGCGCCATCTATGAGACATTAGGTATATTTTGAAAGCAGATGAGACCGTCTTTTCTGTAAGAAAGAAAGGCCCAATGACTTGGTCGTGCATTAGTCCACACCACACATTAACATTTGGGGAATCCCTTTGAGCCTCACGGTATTCATGGGGGTTTTCAGATCCCCATATGCGCACATTGTGCCATAAGCAGACGATATTTAAAAAAGTACAGATATTTAGACTGGAAAATGAAATTATCTGAAATTAACCACACGCGCAGACGATATTTACAAAAGTAAAGATATTCAAACCTGAAAAGGAAAATATGTAAGTTATTCCATCAATAAATGCCATAAGTTTGTTTATATCTTCATTATTTTATGAGTTATTAAACATCAAAATGGGTCCGGGACTTTATAAACACCCTGTATTTTAAGTGTCCAAGTTGAGGTCACAATAAATATTTCAAACTACAAGTAAAAGTGCATCAAATATCTGTAATTATCTTGAATTTAACAATATTATCAAAACAATTATGTGGCAGATTTTCACAGCTAACAAATTACAACTAAACATTTACTTCTAGGGAGTTTTATTCTTTCTTTAAATTAACATACATATGCAGTAATCGAAATTCAGCTTGAATATCATACACTATATTGATTGTTGCAGATAGAAGATATTATAAATAAAGATTTAAGTAATTTTATTTTATCTATTTTTTCCTTCTTTCTATTCTTAGTACTTAAGAATGATAAGAATCTTATTAGATCTATTGCTAAAACATTTAAATCTGTGGTATATAAGCATTTTTACCCTCAAAAGAGAAATACCCAAATGCTAATAGCATTTATGGAATATTTTTACCGTACTTTTCTCTTTACCTGCAGCAAAGGGAGTTCTTTGAAATCTAATAAATTTGGATATTTTAGAATTCTAGAAGAGCTGCCTTTAAATCAGCACAGCTTCCAAATAAGACTTACAGAAATAATTTCATCGTACGCTCAACTTGTTGTGACCTTATAAGGTTTTTCTCCCGCCTTCTTAGAATACCTTTGGGGTGTAATGGTCAGCACACTCGGTGCGTATTCGGGAGGTCCGAAGCTTGAGTCCCGGAGAGGGTATTGCTCATTTTTCAATATCTCCTGCTTCTAAAAAATCCTAATATCTCTACAACCTTCAAAGTCAAATTGGTTGAACCACTTTCATTCAATTTTTCTCGGATTCATATTTCTTTACATAAGCGAATTTGCTACATAAAATAAATTCCTTTGGGAGCACGTGTCGCATGTATTATGCTTTTGCATTTTTTGTTAATGATAAATATATAGTTGACACTAACTTGTTACAAACTACAGACAAATCTATTTACTCAGAATCTTTAATCTTTGTATTACTTCCTAAGTAATGAATATTTTTAAACAACGTAAAATATATTCAAGGATAATTAAGAGTAATTAATCGAGATAATTAGTCGGTACATAAAATCGCTGCAAATATGAATTCCGATGGGATAACTTTTAGAATTTATAGATGAGAAAAAAAAAACAGTAACTTACATTATCAGGAAATTAAGAAGAGTTTCTAAAAATATTTTTCTCATCACAATTTATAAGGCTGTACATGGTTATCTCAGTCACATAGATGTCCTTAAGCATTTTATACAGAGAGGTAATTCAGCCTTTTCTATTAATTGCAGGTTTGATGGACATATCATTGAATATCACACAGTTTTTATGCTTTGGTGGATTGTTTATCACTTTTTGATTGCTTTCCTTTGTCACTGACTGTCCAAGCAGGCATCAATAACAACCTTGCGTGCAGTATATTTGCGGTTCTGATGAATCAATATTGAAAGAAATTCACATGTGATGTGACAGATGAATCGCCGGAAACCGGGTCAAACAAATCCAAATAGACCGGATTATTTTTCTGATACTGTCATAAGTTGGATTTTATTTTTGGCCCAGGTGACACTGGTATCATACAATGGGTTTTAAGGATTTGAAATTAAATATTTTATTTTTTAAATATTTAAGATCCAAAAATTTGTAAAATATAGCCTAGAACAATTTTTAGTTATCCCAATGAAGTAAATAAATTAGACAAGATTATTTCTCAAATATTGCTCAATTTACTTAACAGTAAAGGATACACTGTCGTGTGCAGTTCCCTCAGGCTGTAACCCTCTATACTGTCCACCTAGCCAACTTATCTCTGTGACTAGTATGTATCTTCCCAGTTGGCAAATCTACTAAATAATGTGCTGAGCATTGCTATTGGATATTTTAGTATTAATTCATCTGCACAACACTTTGTAATATAATCCTTCTTGTAACATACCTAATAATTATTCCATGATGTGTGCAGAGGTTATAATAATGCAATTAAATAAAGATGCATTAAATATTACGAATTAATATAGATTTTGTTTTGTATTTAATGAACCTTTTAGCCATCTAATGCTCATTAAAAATTAATCTTGATCGATTACTTTCAATTCTTTCTCTAAAAAGTATTTTATCAATTGTAAACATTTTTGATTATCTGTGTGATTGAGAGTTACAAAAAGTATTTATTTATTTTTTGCTTGCGATACTACAAATTGTTCTTAATTTCTTCTGATATGTTGTAAAGTTGTATAAAACTTCTTTGTGTTTTTGTACGTAATTGCTTTTTATTTTGCTAGTCATTTTTGTTTCATTAATCTCGGCGAAGGGCTAGCTGCATGGGTATTTCCACGACTTTCCCCGTGTATGACGTTAAGTACGAGGTACATTTTAGTACTCCATAAAGGCATTCCTCCCCAAGACAAACAGCTGTCGCGTATTGTGCCATTATTAAATAAACAACGATTTTTGTTATTGTAGTTTAATGCATCAAGATTTAAATATATTGTAAATAGTTTAAATATGCATGAAGACTTTTGCCTAATTTGGGATTCAGGTGGTGACATATTGCAAAGTATCTCCAGACTTTTGAAGATTTCTTGAGCCTCTAATTTGGAACCTCTGGAATCAAAGGGAATGAAGGTACGAAGATTTCTATTTTCTGACACTTTATAAATTAAGAAGCTACAGAGCAGGCCAGATTAATTTGTAAGTAATTATTGCAGTATACCAAATACTGAGGTCCTTAGTTCACTGAAATATGTAGTGATATTTAATGCGGTCCACTGTTGTTTATGTTCAACATTTATCTTCGAGTTCTCTTCTCTTCCCTATATCTGTTTTGGAATTGAATTTATATAACTTGTTATTGTTCACTGAACAACTTTGGGCAATATCTGTAGTGATACTGGTATTTATTTTGCTTGTTTTTATCTGTTACTCTGAAGTACCAAGTCTTCTCTGACCTTTTGGTACACGTCATCTTTTCTTTACCAATGGACTATTTAGTCAGCAGAGCAAATATGGACATTCACCACGTAACAGTCATATTAACTCTTAGTAAAGAATAACACATGTAAAATAATATAAAAATTCTTTTAAATATGTTAAATATTACTTATTAGTACAAATATAAATTATATAAATTTATTATATAAATCTTAAAAAAATGGTTTTTAATCAAATTCTACGAAGAATGTAAAACATATTAAACATACTAATTTTTAAGCATAAAAGTTTTTTTAAGTGCATAATAATTTCTAAAATTTTTCTTTGGTATTTACATGTATTTAATATGTAAATACCAAATATATCTATCTATCTTTTATTTGAATTAAATATACGGCTAATGCACATATCTGCGTGCAGTAAAAACCACCACATAGCTAATATATACCTTTATAGGTTTTGTAATGACATACACGGTGTCTATAATTAAATTAACCCTATTTCAAAGCTGCCTACAAGCGAAACTAGTGATCAGGAAATGGTGAAATTTTGTGGCGGACTTAATAAACGGATGAGAATGTCTTTCAACGAAAAATAAATTGCTTACAAATAGCATCACCAAAGGACGTTATATTAATAAATTATACATATAGCCACACTTTTACAATAGTTTTATAATTTTACAAATTTTGTTACAAAAAAAAAACATGTTCCACATGATGGCCATTATTTTCAGCTACCGCCAGATGAAGAAGGCATGTTCCATAGTTGACCGAACTGTGTGCTGGGAAATGTTTAGCACATGGCGTGAAAAGCTGGCTTTAAGATCATGTAAAGTTCTTAAATTTACATGACTACCAGATGTTTCAATTGTCCCAAGAGCAAAAAATCGTATGGACTAAGGGCCATACGATGCTGGAGATCGGGGAGGTCGCACATTACAAAAGTGCCAGCTAATGACACGTTGTTCTTTAAAGTTTAAGAGCATTCGTAACACATAGTGCAATGTGTGGAGGAGCTTCATCTTCCATAACGATTGTGCATTCAAGGCACTGACGTGCTTGCAAAATTTCGCGTTCTAACAGTGATGCATAGCGCTACCCGGTGATGGAGCACATTACTGGACCTGAAGAACTTAGCTCCCCGAAGAGATACTGAGAATAAATGATGCAGAAAACCGTACGTCACTATTGATGAATGCAATGGAACCTCTAACAAAGAACGTCTATGTAAAGAAGGAAAGGCTCGATAGAAGTAATGTAAACCAGTTTGTCTTATACGCCGCTAGAAAGAAAAGGGAACATTCGCCAAGGAATTTAGCGACGGAACCAGCTGGCGAGAATTTCCCCTCTGTGATGTACCGGACCTGGCCAAGATTTTCCTCCTCCGCCACGTGTATAGGAAATTGAGGAGCACGGGTTAAGATGAATCGTTCTTTGACTTGGGAAATGATAAAATATTAGGTGAAGTTTCACTTTTACTGGCTGTTGAACTTTACATTATACATATCGCAGTTTGATTTCTGTTATATATCCGTCAATATGGAGAGGAACTAAAATGGAGTCACACAGCTTTAAACTCTTGATAAACGTGACCGTCGAACCTGTTCAAACTTCGAAATCAGCTTCGAGCTTTGGCGCTTTTTGGCGACAGATATTTCACGCATGCGCTGTTGTTTCTCTTTTCGTTCGAAGGGAGCCACTTCTGCTGTGGCGAAGTTTTCCTTCTTAACAATATATATTCTTTGCCTATAAGACAGGACGCGGATTTTCCCAAATTCGGCAGCTGTGAGTATTCACTGCACCGTCCAAATGAAAATGCGCTTCGTCTGTCCAGAAACTTTTCTAAGGCCATTCCGTATTAACTTCAAAGCTGTGTCATCTACGGCCTGAAGGGGAGCTTCCTATACCGTTTTTACAGACTGGTTTTCTTTCTCTTCCATAACGAACAGAAAACGATCGTCTTTCTTCAAATTTCATTTGCATTTTCTTAAGGGTTTTAACATTTATTGGACCTCTCAGAATCCTCTTCAAATTCCAAAATTTCCGTAGAACAGCCACCGGGGAATCGCTGCTTTGGTAAAATAATTTTACAAAAAAGCGCGATTTAATGAACTTATCATCATAGTGAGCAACAAAACAAAGTCTCCGAGAGTGTTTTTAGGTTTTATAACATTTTTTCCGCTTAAAGAAATTCTCATTCCTTTATTAATTCCAGCACAAAATTTCATGATTTTCTGATCACTGGTTTCGTTTGTAGGAACTTTGAAATAGAGTCATTTTGAAATAGAGTCTTATAGACACCCGGTATATTGCAGAACTTAACAGTGCTTAAATATTTATAATAAATGACATAGATCTGCTTTTAAAGAATATGCTCAACCTGACTCCCTTCAAACACCATGCAGTGATAAATCCGGCTCATTCAATCATTATGCATTTTTCCGAGATTGATCCTAGTAATAGCATGACATACTGCTATGATGCGGTGCTTGAGACAACGCAATCTCTCCATTTTCCTTTCCTAAATCTTGGCCTTTCTGTAATCCCACGGGAAAAAAAGTCCTTTCGTGTCAGATCAGATGAATGCGGAAAATCAGATAAAAGCGATCCAATGTCCCAAGAGATTTGTGTCAAGCCACTGCCGCAGTCCCAAAATGTGGAAAGGCTTCATCCTTCTGGAAAAACGTGAAGCAGTTCTTTCATAGTTGACCACCAAGAGTAGCATGGAAGGTTCTGGCATGTCCAGGTATATTTCAGCATTAAGGTTTTCATCAATGAATATTGATACGATGAAGCTCGTGCCTAAATTCCGTATCGCAACATAATCTTTCCATCTCCTGCTTCCTTGCTGTCCATAGTCCAATATGGATTATCCTTACTCTAATATCGCATATTTTGCTTATTGACCTCTGAGTAAACGTAAAATACGGTGTCATCAGAGAAGAAAATGGCTCTTGTGAAATCCGGCTCTTATTGGTTTATGTGATTACGGCAAAGCTTCAGGGGCTGTCTGCCTAAAGGAAGGGATTCCTTCGTGGAAGACTAACTCGTATACACATTACACTCGGGGAAAATCACGAAAATGCACATGCAGGCAGCCCGTTCGCAGTATTTGAACCTGGGACAGAACTACCAGTGTTCATCGCCTTTACCCCTCGGCCGCTGGTGGGACCTCTGCATTCTGACAATTCACTCACAGAAGCGGAGTTTTAAATCAGGACCGCCTTCAGTGATATGATTACATGGCATTTATTCACTTTGAGTATTCGTTGCGTGCTCCTACGTTTTACACTTGTCACCCATGAAAGTGGCCATGTATTTTTCATCGCGAATAATCGCTTGAGCGAGCACCGATAAGCGAATAATCGCTTGAATGTGTGTGTGAAGAGAGACGTAAGATTTAACAGAGACGTAAGACTCAAGAAGGGATAATTACCGTTTATTTCTCAAAATAAGGATGAACACAGTCGGATCTTATGTGAGCTTACAGCAAAGTCTCCACTTGGGCTTGAACTCAAATTAATAAGAATTAAAGCTTAACTAAAAAGATATAGTCTACGCTATCAGGATTATAAGTAGTTTGCCCCTAAACCTCAGTTACGTAGGCAACGCTCGAGGGTAATAATAGCTTAGAGAGAGACGTAGCTCTAAGGCAAACGCGCGCTAGTCAGAAACTCTGGCTCCCTAACGAAGTCAGTGATACATCGACTTAAATACTACTCTATTTGCATTAAACGCATTTCTGAAAATACATTCTGGTAGGAAATTGTAAGCTGAAATTAGGAGAGATGGGAAAGGGTAACAAACTTAAAGTAACTGTTATAAACTTAGGATAAACCTTATAATACACACCAGTATTTTCTAATACCTTCATGTTATCAATTCAGTTTCGTGTTTTGAATGTAAGGAAGATTTACTTTTATGATCTTCTTCATCATTTCGGTTATCAAGAAAACTTAAAATTTTCTGCAGCATTTATATTCAAATAGAATCTGCATGTTTCTGCTAAAAAACCATTCTTACAACTTTAATGTTGTGCTTTAATTATCATGTTAGATATTCCAGGCTTCAGAAAGTGAAATGATGATTTTTTTCAAATCTTGCTTTTTAGCTTTCGTTTTGATATAAACCGGTGTGCCTTTGCTTCAGATCTAATATAAATGAAAAAATATTTTCTATTTCCTGCATTCGGACTCGATCTTTCTTTTCTATAGCAATTGGAATCAAAGAACTTGATTGGGAGCCCCTGTAAAGGTGCATTCTCGTCAAACACAAACCATGCTACACTGTTTTCATTTGACATTGCCGCGTCGTCGAAGCTTTACTTTTCCGGTTGAAGTCCTTTGGTTGAAATAAACAGGATTCTTCTCAGAACTTCTTAAGTATTTTATACTGTTTATTGTAGCTTTCTCAGAATAAATTCCTCTTTAACTTACAACTGAAATTAAATCCTTTTTTAAACACCTTGCCATAACTTCTTTAGTATTTTATTATATTGTTTATTGTAGCATTTTCAGAATAAAGTATTAGTTTTTCTTTCTCTTAAAACTGAAATTATTTTAATTTTTTTTAAGTCTTGAAGAGGAATATATCATTATAAGCGTACTTCATGTCCTAGCAAAAGTGTTTCTTTTTGACTAAATTTGTTGCAAGCGATTTAGTGAAATAAATGACAAGATAAATCTTGAATAATTAAGCCTTTCTTCTATTAGTAAGTACGCAGATCTGTATATGATGATTATATTTTTCCTGCTATTTAGTTGGTTTCTTTGGTTTCGATACGGTATTTAATAATTAATTAATATCTACACTATTAAAATCTGTGCACGTCTGTGTGTTTGTTTGTGGCATTATCTCTTCTGAAACGGTGGGGAATTGAATTTCAACACAGGTACAACCTAATTCCAAAAATCCAAAATTAAAAGGTCTGAAAAAGCTAATTTTCGCCCTTATTTTTCTCAGTGGCAACAATCTCACGGGCTGGAGATAAAAATCTGCTTTGTTTCCAAAAGTGTTGCCACTACTCGCTTTCAAATCGTAGAATTGCTAACAAAAAATGTGTTTGTAAGTTCTGCAAAATATGAAATAAAAGTATTATTGCCAAACATTAAATATGTTATTATTATATAAGGTCATGTTCGGATGTTGAAGAAAGCACGCAATTTCATGTGACGTCATTGTTAAGTCTAAAAGTTTTCGTTAATGTCAGAATTTTAAATAAATAGCTGCTATTGGCAACCTTTTTGTTTCAGATTAAGATAACTGACACAGTATGTTATTGTCACGTTAATTCATTTACTGATATTGATGAAAAGTTGTTATATTACATTAAATTTAAATCATGACGCAATACGTATTAACTTGAAGTGTCAGAATTTTTGTTCCCTGGTTTCGCAACAACAACAACAAAAAAAAAAAAAAGAAAAGAAAAGAAAACCAGAAAGGTTTCAGATTTTAAATTACGTCCAAAGGGGCGTTTTTTAAAGATTTGTGTGTTGCCTTTATTTATTAAATAGCATGTTCTTCGCACTTAAACTATAAAATTCAGTTCAACAATAATATTGCAAAATAATTTTAAAATGAGTATATCTTTAGAATTTCTGATACACAATTCCGCGTGCTTTAGATAAAAAGGTTTTTTTCCCAGTAGAGTGTTGCCATTGCTCGCTTTTAAATCGTTTGAGTTTGTTCATCAAACATTCGTTACAGTTTTACAAAATATGAAACAGATAATAAAACAAATTCCAAATTCGGGCTCCCAGATGAGCATATTCGGGTGGAAACTAATTATTCAAAACTGGATGGCTCTAGGTACTGTTATTTTATCACATTTGGAGAAATATTTATACATTTATGTAGATTCTTCATTATTTAATTTCTTTAAATATAAAACAGGGCTGCAATATTTTGTGGCAACAGTTTGAAAAGTGATTCAGACTTTTGATGTTTCCAACGCAAAATCACAAAACGAAAACTATAGTTTTTCAGGATCAAAGCCCCTTTGGACTAAAAAGGGGGGCAGTTCTATATCTCCCGTTCTACTGGGCCGATTGACGAAATTCAAATTGCATTTTTCATGTCTCGAAAGAGCGACTTAGGATATGTATTATATTTATATATAACATTGTTCTAATATAGGTATTTTGACACAAAATAGGACGTTTCCTGAAATGCCATGGCATGGCAATTTTTTTTTCCATATTTCGATTCTACGACTGAGATTATGCCAAACTCCCAAAGTTTGTAAAAATCGCACGAGCAGTTTTTAAAAAATTATTTCTCAAAATTTTAGCTCCTCAATGTTAATTGAATTTGATATATATTTAATAATATCTATTTTTTATTAAACTTATTCCTTCCTACACATTCCAAATAAAATTCGCCAATTTTTTATGATTTATTTTTAAAATTTATATTTCTAAATAATTTTTATAAATTTTGGAAAAAACATTTTGTTTTATAATCTATAAAATTTTTACCATCATTTTAAAGTAGATGTATTTCTAAGCATACCTGCAAAAAATTAGAGGTTTTTATTCAAAATGTCCTATTATATGACTAAAATTTTAAATTCGCATATTTCTTAAAAGCAATAATAACACAAATGTGTTTTACGCAGTTTGCTAAAATTATTTGAAAGTATGAACGATAACTTTTTCCCGCTCGTCTGCAATGAAAAAAAGAAAAGGAATATAGGTTGCCAAAAATTAAGAAGTTCGCCAAGTAAATTATTCTTAGCGAAAACTGAAAAAAATGCGACAAGATAAATTTTTAAATTTCTCCGTAAATTTCGCACCAAATTTTACAAAATTTAATATTTGGGAATAATTTGAGTCGTAGAATCGAAGTATCTAAACAAATTTTCATGTCATTTCAGAAAACGTCCGATTTTGTCCCCAAATACCGATGTTAGAATGATGCTATTTATATAAATCTAATACATATCCTAAGTCGTACTTTCGAGGCATGAAAGACGTAATTTAAGTTTCGTCAATCTGCCCAATAAATGAGAAATAAAGAACTGTCCTCTTTCCTTTTTTTTTTTTTTTTGGCAGTGTGCGTAGAATTTACAAATTTTGCTTTCGCTAGAGTCCGCTCATCTGACAGGCGAGCTGCAGCCAAAGCAAAATTAGTAAGTTATATCAAATAAATAAAAAGTTAAATCAAATACATAAAATGTATTAGATTGTTTTATATGTTCTATCAAATCATATAAAAAGCAAAATTTATAAGTTCTATCAAATATACTATCGAGCTTGCCCGCTAGTATATTAATAAATATTAATAAAATTTGAATTTTGTATTTGTAATTTCTAGTGGACTAATTTTCAAACTAGTAGCTTTGTCCTAAGAGCTTGACTGTTATGAAAAAGTTGTACAAAATAGTTACTGTTTGAAATACTGTCATATTCTTTGTATAACAAACTAGTTACTGTTTCAAATGTTAGACTGGAAGCTGCATTCTAAGATCAAATAAGAGTTTTTCTTTTAAAGCTCAAGATTTTATAACATATTTTAAATTTAAGAATGCTTTTAATTTTTCGAAATAGAGTAAAAACGTTTCCACAATATTAGCGACAGGAGGTGGATGCGAAATTTCTGCAACAGCTCGAAATATGTAACATAATTTAATGCAAATACGATTTAACTTCACATTTGTTTATCCTTCCCACATTGCTCATGGTGTCTTGTGAAGTTTGCAAGTGTACGAACAAGTTGTCAAAGTCTTTGTGATAGATATGAGGTTATTTCAAGGTAGTAAATGACAAAGCAGACTAATACCTAGAAACATCCCATACATTCAAAACATAAAAGCAGCACATTTATATTTATCAGTGAAGACAATTAAGTATTTTTCAGAAAATGCCACTCTACCTAGCTTTTAAATTACGTTTAGTAACTGTATGCTACGTGGTTTATTTACTAAATAATTTTCCCACTAAATTTGCTGCAAATTAAAAAAAAAGAAGTCAAATTTCTGTATTAAAAGAAGCGCATCTTAACGGACTCATACAATTCAGACTCGTATAAACCTCAAATGTATGCATTTCAAATAGCATAACAAGAAATTCATAAATAGTATTACAAGGAAAATGTTAGTATATATATAAGGTGGCCAAAACAGTTTTTCAACAGAATTCAAGTAATTAAACAATGATACTTCATTTTTGTAACTTATGTGATTTTTTAGTTATTTTTATAACTCATGTGATTGATTTAATCTGAATGAATAATCCTTGTTTCCTGTCCACTTCAGGAACATATGCTTTTCCCACATACAAATTTTAAAATTTCGTACGATCTAATGCATCTTCACAAAGAAAACCAAGCATCTTGTTCTGGATCTTAAAAAAAAATAACTCTGATTATAATTGTCAGCTGGTTTGATAATAACAACTTGAAGGCATATGCGGTTAAGTTAAATTTAAGGAACGGATACGATTACAGTTGCATATCTAGATTAATTACATTTATTCAATCACAGTACCAATTGCAATTATCCCTGGACTGGACTAAATGTCGCCAAATGGCCGCCAAGTGTTGTGACTTTTGGTAATTTATCGCCAAATTTAAGGGCAAAAATTATTCGCCGCCAGCTTTGCGATATCTCGCCAATTTAGCTAGATAGCCATTTATTCAGTTTTTTATAGAGTTGTTCTCCCTTGTTCTCTCCTGTGTTCTCCTTTTTCCGGCAAAGCTTCGCTTCCTGAGATTTTTAAGTTACATTATATAATAAAAAATCTAAAAGCTTTCGGATTTTATGTTACATTCAAAGGCGTTTTTTTATTTGCATACACATACACGTTTCGAGAGCATTTGAACTGAAAATATTAAACAACAGCATATCTTTAGAATTCCTGATAGACAGTGTCACGCGCTGGAGATAAAAATATTTTATTTCTTACAGTATCTTTGAGTTTCTCAATAAAAAATTCGTTTATGCTTAAAATATACCAAATATATGATAAAACAAATTCGAAATTTAAGATTCGGACTTCTAAGTGCCCAAATTCTGGTGGATGACTATGTTTCTAGAATTTGAAGACTATAGGTATCGTTGTTTTCTCACAGTTCGAAAAACATGCATACATTCATGCAAATTCTTCGTTATTTAATTTCTTTAAATATAATACAGGGCTAAAATATTTGGTGGCAACAATTTGAAAAGTGATTCAGACTTTTATAGTGATTCAAAGCAAAATTCCATTTTGAGACTAATAGTCCTTCTGGGCTAACGCTCCTTTGGGCCAAAAAAAGGGAGCTGTAACTATCAGGACGTTCAGCTGTAAACATTAAGTGTAAAAGACATAGCAGCTCTTTAAAGATGACCGAAAAGGCTTTCCATTCGTTTTATTTGAAAATCAGTAGTACTGATTTTTACTTCCTTGTACGAAGTAAAGGAAGTATTGTAATCACGAAAAATTCCAGGTACCATATTTCAACGAAAATATCCATTTTGACCTCTACCGAATGCAATTTAACGATGCTTTTGTGTGACATCAGTGCGTAACGAAACAATAAAGGACTATGTTTTCCCAAACGGACTATAAAACTGATTTAAAATGGATTCAGAAAATTTTCATGGTGTCTGTACGTACATACATATGTATGTATGTATCTCGCATAACTCAAAAACGAGTAGCCTGAGAACGTTGAAATTTTGTACATAGGACTGCTATAACATGTAGATGTGCACGTTACTTTTTGGTTGCAATCGGCCTCACCAAAAATATGTAGATATATATATATATACCCACTATGTTACTTGGCTCATAGAGCTTAGCTTTTTTATTCTTGTATGCTGGTAAATCGTGCCTTTTTTGCTTTAAAAATGATTGAATTATGTTGTTCTTATCTTCCGGTTAAGGTTTTTATGTCTTTAGTTAACTTTCATGCAATAGTTGTAGAATTATCAACAATTTAAAAGTTCTGTAAGCGCGGTAAGCCTAATTTTTTTTACCATAGCAGCCATATTTGTTTACATTTGAAACTTAGCAGGATAGTGAATTTGTTGCCAATCTAGAGAAACTAAGATTCGCATCAATGAAGATAACGTCTTCTTTTATTATTGCGAATTAAATCATGCTTAATCCATTCTGGAATCATTATTTATTTATTTTTAAATTATCCCATATATTGACTTAGCATAGGGTCTAAAAGTAATCAGAGTCTGTTTCTAAAAGTCTAAAAGTCTGTTTCCATGCCTTCAGTGTCTTTTTGCCGAGTGAGACCAAATGTAAATTTCCAATTTTTTGCACCGGAAAATCTGCCTTCTTGCCTGTTGTCAGAATTGCTTGTTTTTGCGTAGAAACTCTAGTTTTAATTGTAAAAAATTGTTCTTTAAATTGTTTTAACTGTATTTATGTTTTATATTGTTCTATATTTTTCAATTTTCAAGAAAGATATTTTCAAGCTTCATGTATTTTTGCCTTATCGCAAAGTGAGAAGTGAATTTATTGAATGAGAAATACATCTCTAATGAAATTCGAGGAAATACGTTTAAACGAAATGCAGGAAAAAATGCGTATAATCTAATATTCCGTACAAGGAAGTCATGTGGTGTATACATCAGATTTTCTTTACTTGTAATTCTATAAAAAGAGAGATAAGACACATAGCTTCGTAAAGGAACTGAAAATTCGATACCCGAAAATTATTTAAAACGAGATTTCAGCCTAGCATGATTTGTGCATAAAAATAATTTCAAAGAGGAAATTATTGACAGTAATTGGTTGCGCGATTTCTGTTTGAATTTATGTCGAGATTTCGAACATAAAGATGATGAAAACTGAAAAACATGAAGTTAAAATTTAGATACATAGTTTATCCATGTCTGGATCCTAGATTTCAACAGCTGGTGGCGGTTAATAATAAATTAACTAAATAATTTAATTACATTAGGAAATCATAAGTTTTACTATTTAATTATAGGAATTTATCGTATCCCGCATTACATCCTGTCCTGGTATAAGTGGTTAACACATCAATAGGCAAATGGAGGATCAATGCTTCTAGTCCCAGCGATGACGTAGTTGATTTTTCAACTTTCTCGGTCGAAAAATTCTAACAATATTTCTATTGGCTCCCCAACCATAATGCTATGGACGATAATTCGTGACCGCCTGGATTTGATCGGCCCGATCTCCTTCATTTCTCAGGCTTATTTTCATGATGTAATTAATTAGCAGGATCCGTTGCTATCGGAAGATCTGTTATTTGATTCTCGGCAAAGTCACAGTTGAAATCGCATGCTTCCAGCTCTCAGAAAGTTACTACTTTCTACGTAATTACTTCCTATATGTATTTGCCAGCATACAAAAGATATAATGTTCTATGGGTGCCCCACTATCTGCACCACGAAGTGTCACCATATAATGCCTCAGTTACCCATTCATGGTAGACAGTCAGTGAAGAGAGACCATAGCTGACTGCCGAAGGTATAGAAGTAGAGGAGAGGTCTCATTTCAAATCTGTGTATCTACATGTAAAGAATTATCAGGACATTAGTAGGCCTATCGAATCAACTTAATAGGTCATTACGAGTATATCTTGAATAATAAGAACATAAAAAATTGAAGGTATCATTACATTTTAAATAAATTTGTAGTGTAAAGTCAAGTGTCTTATTCCTTTCTTATTTCAAAATTTCGAGCTTGGTTCAAGCTAGTCACCTTCAAGAGAGAAGTGTCCTTACGGCTCATACCTTTCAAATCATAGCTTCTTTTATTCAGTACTTCCACTAAACGGCTTATGAAAGTTTATTTTAAAAAATTAAAAGAATCTCATTTGGAGAAATATTGTAAAAATGAAACTCAAGGGTTTTTATTATGTGTTTTTATTATTATTATGTGTGCTTATGATTTATGCTATTACTACATTTTAACCTATTTTATTTTTTAAATTTGTTTTGCCTGTTTAATTTGAAAATTTGCATATTGTTTTGTTTTTCAAACACTGGATCAAAAACTTACTTGTATTTTATTTTAGTCCAAAGTAGCAATTTGCCCAGAAGGATTATTAATTTCGTTTTGGCATTTTTTATTGGTTCACCATAAATGTCGATTCACTTTTCAAATTGTTGCCACTAAATATTAGAGCTCTGTATTATATATTTAATGAAATTAAATAGTGAAGAATGCACATGTATGAATGTATGTATGAATGAACATGAAGAATGTATGTATGTTTCTCGCATGTGATAAAACAACGGTACCTAGAGCCTCGAAATTTTGAATGACGTTTCCGCCCAATATGAACATCTGGAAGCTCTAATTTGGAATTTGTTTTATTATCGATTTCATATGGTTATGTCATGTAAAACTTTAACGAATTTTTGATTAATAAACGATTTGAAAGCGAGCAATGGCAATACTGTACGGTAAAAACGTTTTTTATCTCCAGCGCACGAAATTGTGCATAGGAAATCCTAAAGCTATGTTCATTTTAAAATTATTTTGCGATATTGCTGTTGATCTGAATTTTATGGTTTAAGTGCGAAGAACATGGTATTTAATAAATAAAGGTAACACACAAAACATTAACATAAACACCTGTTTGGGCATAATGTAAAATCTGAAAGCTTTCATATTTTTTTGCGTTTCTTTCATGTTATTTATTGTTTATTTCAAGTATTAGATTTTGCAAGTCTTGGAATCTATCTGCTAAAAATACTTTTTTAATGTATTTGTTATTTCACAAGCTTATTAAATTTGTCTATGTTTTTGATGCTATAATTTTGCACGGCTTACTTCGGCTTATAGGACTATTAAAGATTACTTTGATCGCTTTTCTAAGATGATTTTTTAAATTTAATCCTTAATTTGTTTCTTTGCCGGTTCAGAAACATGCTGTTTTATTTATTTATTCGTTTAGTTGTATTAACTCTCTTATGACAATGCAGCGAAAGATGTAAGTTTCATATTTCATTTTTGGAGTTTGTCTTAAGTTTGCCCCACTATTTCTTGCAGTCTGCAACTGTGGCTTTTGTTTTTGATTTTTGCGTATGATTTACTCCGAATTGAATATGTGATGAATTTTAAACATAGTTTTATTTTATATTACATTATCTATATAAGTAAGATATAACAAAATACGATCGTTACTCTAAAAAATGATTGGCGACCTCAAAATTAGCAATTCTATATTTGGTATTCTCCCAAACTTTAGGTTTTTCCATATAACACAACAACCTAAAATTAACCAATCACCCATTAGCTGTTTCTATAATTACTGCTCGCAAAAAAACTACGCCATCCCTTTTCCTAACTTCTCCTCTACCACATCTCCGCACTGCTTTCCTGCCTAAAAATGCCTACGCCATACCTCTAAAAAACCAATTTAAATAAAAATTATTCTATTTAACTATGATAAAAGATAAAGGCTTTAACTATGATAAAAGATAAAGCCTTAACTATGATAAAAGATAAAGGCTTTGACTATGATAAAAGAAAAAGACTTTGACTATGATAAAAGATAAAGGCTTTAACTATGATAAAGATAAAGGCTTTAACTATGATAAAAGATAAAGGCTTTAACTATGATAAAAGATAAAGGCTTTGACTATGATAAAAGAAAAAGGCTTTAACTATGATAAAAGATAAAGGCTTTAATTATGATAAAGATAAAGGCTTTAACTATGATAAAAGATAAAGGCTTTAACTATGATAAAAGATAAAGGCTTTGACTATGATAAAAGAAAAAGGCTTTAACTATGATAAAAGATAAAGGCTTTATTGTCTACCAAAACTGAGCTGATACAATTAATCACGGAATAAAATTATCACGGATTAAAGTGTTTTGACATGGCCAGGTCTGGAAGTTATTAGTTTATGCATTTATATCTCTACAATACTACATATACAGGGTGTATCAGCACGGCGATGACAAACTTTCAGGAGCGATGTATTACAATTAGACGATGGGAAATCACATACCAATGCATGGTCGGAAACGCTTTCGTGGCGCGGTAGTGATGACAAAAAGCATAGAAAAGAAGGACACAAACATTAAGACAAAATATGTTTTATTATGTTTAATGCAGCAGAAACCTACAAATAAGAACAAAAACAAACAACGATCGTCATTAAAGAAGGTGTTCGGAATTATGACCCCGGACCGTGATGCAGACCTCACTTCCCTGGAAGATGGCATGGAAGATGCTTGACGCACGGTTCCTGCATCACGGTCCGGGTCGTAATTTCGAACACCTTCTTTGATGACAATCGTTGTCTCTCTTAATGTTGTTTTTTTCTTTGTTTTTGTTGTACTCTGAATAATAAACATGTTTTCTCACCCCGATCGTGCTCTTTGTTTCTTGAACTTCCTGTCTTCACTACCGCACCAGGAAAGCATTTCCGACCATGCATTTCTATGTGATTTCCCATCGTCTAGTACTCTATCTCTTCTAAAAGTTTGTCAATAAAGTCGCTGTACTGATGCACCTGTATACACAGCTATATTCAGGTAATAAATATATTGATGGTGAACTCGTGTAAACGAAGCGCTAAATAAAACAGCGTTAAACGGGATTTCTAGCATCTAGTAAATATAGATAGGAACTCGGCATCAGAAATGAAAAAGTTCCTTAAGTTTATTTATGGAATGCTCTTAATTCAGAATGCCAATTAATAAAAAATTCTATAAAATTAAAAAAAATATATATGAATTGTTGTGATCAATTTATTTATTGGTGTCATGTCTTCATGTCTTCATCGAAAGCTGAAATTATTCGCTTACGCGGATATAGTGATTCGGACTAAATTTAGAGCCCTTTTTGGGATTTAATATAACTGAATTATAACTAAGCATTGCAAATTTAATGCTCTCTCTCTCTTGAGTTAGAAAAAAAACTGCATCATAATAGTCCTCGTTGATCGAAGAAGTCTTTAAGCTAGCCTTGCTATAAATAAATGTTATATTTATTACCATATTCCCCCTATTTTCCTACTAATTTTACCACTTGAAAGACGAGAGGGGGAAAATTTCTGAACAGACTGCTTAAATGATAAATTAGCACATTAATAAGCACACATAAAAGTATGCTAATATTATCATATTATGTATTTCAAAGGAATTTTCAATAATACTCTTTTTAATAACGCAAAATACTTTCTATTTTAACGCTATTTTGCAATTTTACCATAAAAAACATATCCTTAAATCATACGCCGAAAAAAACTAGGGAGAAGAAGAACAACGGGACGAAATATGGAAATAAATACTGTATATTAAAAACAACTCGCTTTAAGAATCGTAGTGTTATGAAATAGTATAAAAGTTTACGAACCACTGCAGGTTAGTTCATTGAGATCTATGCCATACATCAATGAGTTGTTTTGTCGGTGATTAAAAAGCCCGCATAAAAAATAACATTTTCTATTAGCATATTCTCTTCTTGCATAAGTGGGCATATTTTCCCAAGTATCATTGTCACGTGATTGTCACGTGAATGGAATAAGTCAAATCTGATGTCTTCTTCTAAAAGGAAAGCTTTCTATAAAAAAGCAAAACAAGGAAATGCAGGAGAATCTCGTTTGCTTATAAAAACTATTGAGCAATCGCAGCTGACAGTCAAATCTTTATTTTTATTTTATTGTTACATCTGATTTCGATCCGTGCTATAGAAATTTGAAAAGCATTCAGCTGTGCAAACTTCAATCTCAAAAGAAGAACCAGACCCAGAAGACCTGAAAGGAGGAAAATGGCGGATTGACGAGAACCTTCATTTTCTCGTGTTTCGATCCTATTATTTACCCAATGAAACATTTACGTCTACTTCATTGAGGTTAAACACGTGTAATAGTTGATGTTTGTGTGATGTTCCCGATAGAACGGTTTGGAGTTTGATTGACACGAACTTTCATTCGATAGTCCTTCATTAAATGACACTGAAATGTGACGTAATTTCCGGGTAAAGACGCCATTCATTTCTGTATGAATGTGAAGTAATAAATAACCAATCAATCAATATCATGGTCAGCATTTCAAGAATTTAGAATACTCTTTAGAAAAGCATGTCAGTCATCTGAGCACTGGGATGGTTATTATTGATCATTTCTTTCTTTATTCATATTTAATTTGAATTAGTTAAACCTCAAATTAGGGCCGTCATACAATTATATGATACCGTGTGTAGTTTTTTTAAATAACCTGCAGGAAGTATTTTTTTATTATAGAGGATACGATAATAACCGGTTTTTATTTTGATTTCTCAGTCTTGTAAGCAATATCAGAATGCTGTAAAGCTCACTACATTTGCATACGAAAAATGCCAAAGCTACTTATTAAATCTGGATATAAAGCCGGCGACTGTATTGTGTCAGTCACAGCGCTTCAAAATAACTAAAGCCTGTTCACGATTTACATGTTTTCTGCACACTTTTATGATCGAAATTAATATAAAATATCACTGATGATAATTCTGTAATAGATGCATTGAATTTACTTATTTTGAAAAATAACTGAAAAGAGTTGATAAGGTTTGTTTTTTCAAATAAAAATATTCTTTCGTAAAAAAATCGTACAACATTGAAAAAGTTGTAGCTTTTTTAAAGCTTACAAATATTTTAATTGTTAAATAAAGCAGAAAAAAAAGTTTAACCTACTGCATAAGCTGAATGATATTAAAATTCTTTGATACATACATATTCACATTTTAACCCTGCACTCGAGGCATTTTTCACTCAGGCGAACAAGCAACTCGAGACGATTTTCGGCATATTTGGTGAATTTCTTATAGCTAACTTAAAATTATTTCAAAGACAAGTGAAAGAATTATTATGGTTCTCTTATGTTTCAAGATACTTGCGTTCCTGCTTCTTTTTCTATTCTTTCGCCGTATACAATCGGTTTTTCTTCGCTTTCTGTACACGTTATCCATTGTGAATTTTCTGTTTTTTTTACGAAATCATTGCCGCTTTCACATCCCTTACCTATTACGCTGATTTTTCGTCTTTTTACACCTCTTACATCATCGCTATCTTCATCGCTGCTTTCCACCTGTCTGTCTTCAAGTAATCTATGCGTAGACCTAATTTCGTTCCTCATCAATGAAAAATGATCTCATCTTCATCATCACAGAAGAACATCAGTACTTCCGTTTTCCCTTTTTATTGTATGCAAATGTTAGTATTAGTCCACACTAATTCTAAAAAAACTTCACAACAATACTACATGTCAGTGGTCTGAAAAGGACCAGACTCTCCGTAGAGCATCTATGATTTGTCATAAAAATAGCTTCTAGTAACTTTTCTAGAAAGTAACAATTTTTATCGAATGGTTACAGCCGAAAACATCGCAAACCAAAATGTTCGCTGAGAAAACAACGCAAGGTGAAAATGCCGTGGCAAAAATCATGGGAGAAAAAGAAAGCATCGTGGTATAAAATATCGTCGTCGAAAATGAAGCGGTTCACACACTTCGCAGTTTTAAAATACCGTGGTAAAAAAAAACACTACAAATACTGCCATGACGATAACATCACACACATGAGTTTTTTAGGATTTAAATGTAGGTAATGTCTATTCGCATAAAGATTTGGAAGCGCAAAAAATGTTAACGACACTTTAAGAATAAACGGAAATGAAACAAGATATAATTTTCACCAAAACAATTTCAGATTAATAAATTGTGAAAGAAAGTAATTTGATAATTAATCAAGCAATTTTTGTAGAGGTACACCATACAGTTATTCATCTTCCTTTTTTCTAATCATTTTAGGCTGTAATTTTCATGAAAAATTATGAGTAAAACTTTATAATAATGATTAATTTATTAATGGCTTTTGTTAATTTACTATGTAAATTTAAAATTCTACTCAGTGCTAAAAGTTGCATTAATTTTCTAATTATTTTCAATTTTTAAGTTTCCTTCTTGCTTTTTCGACAAAAATTTATTAGTTCATTCAAAAATATGGAATATAAAAGCGAAAATATCCCTCTTTACTTCTTGCGCTCCCAAATCATTATGCGAAAATACATTTACAGATTTTTAAAACCTGAAAGACGAATGTGTGCTATGTTATCGTCATGCGATGATTTGTAGGTACTTTACTTTTTACCACGATATTTTTAAATTGTGAAATTTTGCAACCGCTTTTTTTTCGATGACGATATTTTGCACACGATATTTTCGCTTTCCTTTTTTTTCTTCCACCATGTTTTGTGCCGCAACGTTTTCGCCTTGCGTTGTTTTCTCCGCGACGTTTTCCTACACTATATTTCGGCGGACACCTATCGAAACACCATGAAAAGTTCCAGCTTAAAGCTGTAGTAAGAAATGAATTTTATAATTATTGTATGTATCTTTTCTATGTGCATCTAAGAAAAATTTAATAAATAAAAGGAAGCTAATAGATTGACATTATTTATTCTCATATTTTGTTCCACTTGGAAAGCTTTTCTACTTTGCTTATTTTTGTTATTTATTTTGTCATGTTAAAAGCAAATTATTACGTGATTAATTCATTATATTAGAATAATTTGAAACAAATGTCAGTCTGAAAATTTAATATTTATCTATCAATACGTTTGAATTACCAAGTATAAACAACAGAAATTTCCTTTGGATTTGAGCAGAAAATAAAAATAAACTAGAATTCTTTCCTTTCCTATTCTTTCTTTTTATTATTCCTATTTATAAATATTCAGCAAATAAAATTTAAAATTTAACTTGAAAGATTTTTTTTTGTTATATAAGGTATATTTTCCTTCGTTTCAGCATGCCATCGTGGTGTAACAGTAGCATACTCGGCAAGTATTCGAGACGTTCGGGTTCGAGTCCCGGCGAGGGCATTGCACATTTTTTACATCTCCTGCTTCAAAATAATAATGACTGTACAGTGGCGCCCGAACTAAAAGGTGATGAACGGCAATTCCTTATGACCAAGATCAACTGCGCAACCTGGAAATTGGGACTCCTAATCGACAGTCGCCCTCTAAAAAGGGGAAGTATATAAGGTATTTTGTCTCTCCTTCCAGCATGCCTTCGTGGTGTAACGGTGACGCACTCGGCGCGTATTCGAGAGGTCCAGGTTTGAGTCCCAGTGAAAGCGTTGCACTTTTTCACATCTCCTGCTTCAAAATAACCTAAAGACTCTATAGTTAAAACAAAAAATCCTTTCATTTTGGCAAAAGGAGGGGGGGAATTCAGTCCGTTAGCTACTTTTAAATTATGCATTCAGCCCACATGCAATTTGAATTTGAGACTACTGATGTACACTATATGAAAGAGAAATACGTCAGTTAAAATGTAATATTAAGCAAAAAAAGCAGCATTAGATTAACAAAGATTTCAATTAAAATTCTATCGATTTTTGGAGCGCTTGACAGTTTTAGAGCAAAGTAAAATTGCTGAAATTTTTAAAGCATTCTTATTTTCTTTCGCTCTTGAAGAAGAGGAAGCTATTCTAACTGCATTAACACTGATGAATTTTTATTTAAAACTCAAGCCAATCTGACATTGCTGGTTTGTCTAATTTTACAATGATATATTTATTCATAAAGTGTGCAATTAAATTAAATTTTATTAGATATGGGCTTTTATCATATACAAGGTGCCCCGTAAATGTTGCGCCAAAGCTCTGGGGAAGGTAGGACTCATCATAAGGGTCAAGAACTGCATAGGAATCCATGCCCGGAAATGTCAGAGGTAAATGGTAGCAGAGGAAGAAGGAAAGGAAACAAGACAGTGAATTATTTGAAACATTTATTAGACACGAATACAGCTGGTGTACGATAGCTTGAATGTTACAACAGATGCTCGAATTTTGCAAGATTAGACGCCAAACATGCCTGACACCGACGGACCACTGATTGCCAAACATCTTCAAACACATCAAGACTTTCTACTCTGATAGACGACACTTTTAATAACTCCCCACAAAAAGAAATCAAAGTTCCATAAATCCAGTGAAGGTGGAGGCCAGGGAACTGGTCCGCCACGTCCAGTCCATCGATGTGGGAATGAACTGTTCAAATGGCTACGAACATCAAGTCCAAAATGAGGCCCCCATCCTATTGGAACCACCTGTTGTGCCTCACATTTGGTGAAACATCGTTAAGCAAGCCGGGAAGAACCTGCTCCAGAAAGATCAGATAATTCGCGGCATTCAACCTGGATGATAAAAGGTACGACCCGACTAAGCAGTCGCCGACTAAACCCGCCCAAACATGAACTTTGAAGCGTTGTTGTGCCGCGTGGTGCCGCACACCATGGGGATTTTCTTAAGCCTACAAATTCTGAGTGTAGTTATTGAATACGCCATTCCTATTGAATGCGGCCTCTCCGTGAACAACACATAAGTTGGGAAATTAACATCACGGGCACTTTCTTGCAGAAACCACTGTGAGAAACGCACACGTTCGAGATGGTCATAGGGGAGCAGTAACTGAACGCTTTGGAGATGAAAACGTAGAAGGACCCGGCGTTCAAGGCACGCTGGACACTGGTACGAAAGAGGACAGATATGCTAGTCCTTGGATTACTCTCCATCGTATCCAACACACTTTCTTTCCTAATGACCGAGCGAGTGGATCGTGGCCTGCGCTCACTTGTCCTGCCACTTCTTAATGACCCGTTGTCACATAAATTTTGATACAGACGTGCAAGCAAACTGCGGTGTGGTTGATATCTGTCGGGGAAGCGCTCTCGATAAATGCGTGAAGCGATTCGTTCATTACCCTCAGCTATTCCATACACTAAGTGCATGTCTGCAAGCTCTCCATTCATATAGGGTTCCATGCTCTTCGTATGGTACCTATCGGTCGAATGAGGCAATCCTCACTTTCCACTAGTATTCTCTAGCAGCACTCCTTGGTTCAAGTCCCAGGAAGGGCATTGTTCATTTTTCACATCTCATGCGTACCCAAAATGCTAATAACTGCAAGATGTTCTTTGTCTTTGGTTTTGCTATTTGGCAAACAAAAGCCAATGAAAATGAATGAAATAATCAATGAAAAGTGTTGAAAACACGTTTTTTCTAATTCTTTGTTCCGAAAAGCACGTCAGTAATCTAAATATAATGTGCCTCCATATGTTTATTTATAATATCGATTAGAGTTCTGGGGTTTCTGTCCGAAATTTGTACAAGGAAACGTTTGTTCATTGCCTTGCAGATTTCTACCAGTTTCATTCTTTAGGGCAGATTCTACTTGTACAGCCTTTTTGCTTGACGCAATTCCCAAATCTCGAAAAATTTTGTCAGTTGCATTAATTTTACCTTTCAAGTTTATTTATCAACAAACAAGCAATAAACTTCTCTTGCATTAAACTTTTTTTATTGTACCATCTGCTGGGAGTTAGTTCTTCAGTCCATCAGTACACAAAGGGAAAGAAAGCAGTAGCAAAGGGAATCCTGGAATCGTGAAACCAATTACCAACACGAAGATCATTTTTTCCTGCAGTACTTAGCATTGCATCTCCAAATACTTGCTTCCCAATAAACAATTTCACTTAATGGTCATTTTTGGGTTTCCGCTAGATAGGGAAATTTCCAAGCTGTTAGGGGGGAAATTGATATTAAGTTAAATATAGATAAAATTTTCCATGAAATAAATTGTGAAAGATACGAAAGAATGAAAGACATCAGGCAACAACTATTATTTTCCAATTGAAACGAACATGGAAATTATATATGTGTCACGTTATAAATATCACAAAAAACTGCTGCTTCTTTTCTAATTGACTGTAAGTTTAAAATGGTAAAGAGTTTTGAGAAGAAAAGAAATGTCGAAATGATGATTCTCGGGAACAACATCCTAACCAAAAGAAATTTTTTATTGAATTTTTCAATAAAATGTTTGCCAAATTTGACGACTTATCTTCCGATTTTGGAAGGTGACCGAGGTGGCCCTTTTAACAACGAAATACCCAAAACTCTTTTTATAGAAACGGTAAGTATTTTACAGTATATGTTTAAAAGCCCGAAACCATTACAATCCTGAAATTAAAGAAGTACGCTGGTCTACAAATCCTACAGTTTAATGATTTAAAAGTCATTGACTGAACCTTGTGTTACTCATTATTTGCTTCACTTAATTAGTACTCGCTTATCTCTGGCTTACTAAGCAATGCATATAATACAGTAGAATAAATAATTATGAACATACTAAGAGTTCCAAAAAGGATACTAGTAAGTAACTGGAAAAACGTTTTGCACAAGGGAAACATCTCCAAAGAACATCAGAGCAACCCTTTGATATTTAACTTTTACTCACTCTTAACAGTTCATAAGACTGTTTTCCCCATAATTCAGTAGTTTTATCTGTGGAACTATAACTGTCATTTATTCAAAATATCTACCTATGTAATTTGTAAGTAATATATACGCTTTTCTCATTATTATTTTATACGAGACGGATATTCATCTGCGAAAATCCCTTGGCTACAGTTAACCGCTTGCTTTAATTTAACACTATTTTCCTCTCAAATACGAACAGTTTAAAGCATGTTAATCTACAACTTTAATTAAAGTTATTAAACTGCTTTTCTGCCCTTGTTAGAAAACTTTCATGCAAATAAAAGCTGTTTTCTCAGACGAAGGAAAAGTGTTAATATATCTGTATAATAATATTAGATTTTCGTACAGAAAGTATTAAGCTATTATGAGCAGAGAGAAATCAGTCGTATTTTTCGAGGATTCCGAATCCTCTAACTTCCAATAATAGCTAGAAAATCATTTATACTACAAAAGCACGCATGGGGAAATGCAATAATTCTTTACATTCTTTTCACTGTAAAGAAGTCTAAGAAAAGGCTCGAGAGTAGTGGCAATTCATCGTCCATCACATTTTTAGTTCAGATGCAAAAAGATTCTACTAAGTTTTTATATCAACAAACATGAAAAGATTATATATTGTTACATGCGTACGGATACGTAATAGATTGAATGGCACAGAATCGATGATAGCTTGATAAAATATATTTTCCTAGATGAAACATTTTACAATTCTGGAACTTTCATAAAGTACTCGTCCAGCTCTTCTCGGCAGTTACTACTTCAAACTACTACGAATGTTAAACTTAAGATAGTATAAAAAGGCCTCAAAGCATAAGCTCGCACAGTGAGCTCTTAATACTCTGAGCTAAACGGAACATTCTTAGCTCCAGTGGAATGACGTTAGACGCCAGGGTGCCTGGATTCGAGACCCTACCTTATATTTGAAGAATCTACAAAAAGCCGTCTAGCAAATGGAAAGCCGCAAGAGCTGGTGTGTAACACATAACACATAAGCAAGTACCAATCGCTCCCTGCCAATAAAGAGCTTAATGCATTAGTAAATTCAGTTAGTAAAAATGCACCAAAAAACAATTAATGGTAATCAGTATAAATAATACAGGTAATTAAGTTTCTGCCACAACTGTTGGGATTTAATATTGCCATCGTTCTTTTGTTATTAACTTCACTACAGTATTTGTAATTGTAGATCCTAATTTCAGAGTTGGGAATGCTCCTTATCTTGTCATTAGGGTATTTGGAAGCATGATATGTGAAAAATGAGCAATGCCCTCGCCGAACTCGAACCACGGACCTCTCGGAGAGGCATCGAGTGTGCTGACCACTACACTATGAAGTCATGCCAAGAAGGCGGGAGAAATACCTTATATACTCCCCCTTTTAAAGGGCGACTGGGGATTAGGCGACCAATTCCAAAATCCTGGTGGTGGAGAATCATTATCTGCTACCTTTTTTTATCTCCGGTACCACTTGTAGAGACATTAGGTACTTTTTGAAGGAGAAGAGATGAAAAATGAGTAATGCCCTCGCTGGGACTCGAACCTCGGAACTCTCGAATACGCGCCGAATGTACTGTCCATACACTACGAAGGTATGCTAAGAAGGCGAGAGAACTACCTTATAATATTCCCCCTTTTGAATGGCGACTGGGAATTAGGGGACCCAACTGCCAAATCCTGGTGGTGTAGAATCATCATCCACCACTTTTTTTTATTAGGGTGCCACTGCAGAGACATTTGGAATTTTTTTGAAGAAGTGAAAAATGAGCAATGCCCTCGCCGGGATTCGAACCACGGACCTCTAATACGCTTCGAGTGTGCTGACCACTGTACCACGAAGGCATGTGAAGAAGGCGGGAGGAAACCTTATAATCTTAGTGAGAAAATTTTTCGTTAATTGATAATAAGAGGTGCGAATCTGTACACTTTTAATTTCCTTGTGGAATGTATCAGTACGCACATACCATGGTGCACTAGTAATTCGGCGGAACATAGTTCTGCGCTGTTTGCAAGATCTCTTAATACTCTCAATACTCTGAGCTAAACTCTGAACTAAACTGAAAAATGATGCTCTGTTCGTTTATTTTATATAGTTTTCCCCGTCCCCCAATAAATTTCCAGTACCTTCCATTTCTTGAAATTAATGGAAGCCATATACAGATACAGTTACATAGAGTGGGAGAGAGTTACAGTTAATTATATGGGGATCAGTCAAAAATGTCACCAAATGGTCGCAAAGTTTGGCGAATTTATCGCCAAATTTAGTAACAAATATTAGTCATTGGAACCATTGTCAACTTGGCGTTATCACGCCACCTCAATTCTAAATGAGCGTGTCCCTGTAACCTTATTTTCCCGGCGAAGCTTCGTTTTTTAAGGACATTCATAAACATTCTACGATTTACATATAATTTCACTAAAATTCGTAACAAGATGTAGATAGATTGTAATCCAGTCGGTATACGTGGGTAGCACAAAATGTTAATTTTCGTGAAAAGGTATCCACTTATCACCAGCGGAACAAAGAATTTATTCTTAACTCCTCATTTGCTCAAAGATGAGTTGTAAAGTCATGAATAAATTATTTTTTAGACGGCATAGCGAATTTTATTTATGGCATTTTGAAAGGATAACCTAACTTTCATTAAATGAGTTATGATATAACAATCTTCTTCAATTCTCAAGAACTTTTATTAAAAACTGAAAAGAATATTTGAGCGTGTTTAAATAATTAATACACTGAAGTTACTACGTACTGTCAGAACCTTTGCCAGCGAAAATCACATGACATTCTCCTTGATCTATAGAAAGATATAGGTCGATGATTCCAAATCTACGCGCTGGCAACAATTTTGTTTTCTCACACTTTTGCTTTACTAGTTCTTCGTTCTCAAAATTTATTGCGCAGCTCCACTAGTTTTATCCCCGCTAATGATTGATATTTCGTTGTCACATTCTTCTCTATCTCGTATATTTTCCGCGGAGCCAAGGTCTTCACACAGTAGTTTGGTAGGTAACCCCTCGGGCCATGGTTGGGTGGTGACAGACAGCTGGCTTAGGGATGGTCCAGACTCGTCACTCCAGCGTCATAAATAACAAGAACCTCTCACCTGCTAGGACGCATTATTCCTCTCCGCCCTAAACTCCCCATTAATGACATGAAATATATTTCTGAAAGCGAGAGACAGACTTTAAATTGGTGGGTTATCCTTTGGGCGCTTCCCAAGCTGTTTTTCACCATCTAAGAACGAGGGTTTCTCTCGGTCCTAAAGCAGGGTAACAGCAAAGCTCTCTCTCCCTCTCTCTCTTTGCGAGATTGTTTGGACAGTGAATAGTTTTTGAAAGAAAAGCTGATTGATATTTGAGGTACGGAAGCTTATTATTATGGAGGGATATAGTTTCTGATTTGGTGGGAAACTGCATATCGTGGTAAAATGCTTTTTCATCTAGCTAAAATTCATCAGGAATATATCTCTCTCAAAAAAAAAAGCTTCTTACAAATTGACAATAATATAATTACATATGAGTATACATGATCTTTTACTCACATACATAAATTTGATTCCATAATGCCATTGTAGCTTATGAATAGAATTAATTGATAATATTATAATGTTCTTAGATATATCTTCCTGATAAATTAAGTTTCAGGTAATTTCTTCAGCGCGGTTCTAATTTCATGAGGCCTCGTTTCTCAAACATTGCAGAATGTCACTGAATTTGGCAACATTTCATTTCTTCATTTTCGGAAATTTAACAATAAAATTTATCATTAATGTCCTGGAACTAACTGCAGTATCTCATGTTTATTTGAACTATTTACAAAATTTTACTCTTCATTGATACAAAATTAACACAGTAGAACATAATCAACTTTTAAAATCTTTATGAAAATTGGTAGACACAAAAAAATCAAAAACATTGAAATTATGCAATATTGGAATAAAAATGCAAAATGTCTAACAAATGATCAGGTGAATATTAAAATGGAACATAAAAAGTGCATACCGATATAAATTCAAATACAAACAACTAACTTAATTTGTTTAAAAGTAGAAATAAGTTACTTTGAGTGTTTTATGAATAACAGCAGCGCCCTCGTTCTATGGGCAGCAGCACAGTGACGGTCATAATATTTCCCATGGTTATATTTACTTCCTGAAAATTAATAATTCTTATTACAATTGTTTATCTATGCTTTTGTAAGTTGTTTTATTTATTACAAATATAACTTTTGTTTTTACTTTCTTTATCATAATTTCCTCTTCATTCTTTAAATTTAAAAAAAAAAAGAAAAAGGAAATAGTGCTATAAAGGTAACTAAAAAAAATAGGAAACAAGAAACGAATTGAAATAACAAAGAACACTTTTGCTTTCATTTAACATCTTCGAAGAATTTTATTTTGCAACTCGCAATCTTTTCTATCAGCTTAGTTGCCAGATGACATTTTTATAGAATCTGATAGCAACGTGTGCCGGATGTTGCTTTTATAACCTTTTATTATAACACTTGGCCTGTTGCTATTTCTTTATTCTGTTTACTGTTTTTTTATTCAGCGTTCAAATTTCGTTGCTGTGCGTTTCGCATCACACAGAATTAGTGATAATGGATAAAGAGTGCTGTGCGTAATAACTCAAGCTTGATCTTATTTGGAACAATAAGACCCTAATATATGATTCCTAAATTACTTAAAATACATCCCACATTCGAAGCTCAAAAGCTGCATTAAAATCGCAAGCTATTGCATTGAGAATTAAGTGTCAAAAATTATAACACACTCTTCTTTGACCAAACTGATTACTGAATTTTCTTTTACCCTTAAGTACTCTTTTTCTTCTTTGTATGAAATAAAGGAAGTATTGCAATTACGAAAAATTCCGCGTACCATATTTCAACGAAAATACCCATTTTTACCGCTATCGAATGCAATTTAACGATGGTGGTATCTATACGTAAGGACAGAATAAAGGACTGTTTTCCCCAAAATGAATTATAAAACTGATTTAAAATGGATACAGAAGAGATATTTTTCGGGGTGTCTGTACGCACGTATGTATCTCGCATGACTCAAAAACGCGTATAATCAGAAGGTTGAAATTTTGTATACAGGACTGCTAATAATATATAGTTGTGCACCTCCCATTTCGGTTGCAATCAGCCGCACCATATATATATATATGTATACCCACTCGGCTCAATGAGCTCAGTTTTGTTTATATATGCTTATATGTTTTTAAATTGTGCATTTCTTGCTTTAATAATGATTGAACTGTGTTCATATTTTCCGATTAAGATTTTTATGTCTTTAGTTAATCTGCATGCAATAGTTGTAGAATTATCAAAAATTTAAAATTTAAGCCTAACAATTTAAAGACTAATTTTTGTTTACCATAGCAGCCATATTCGTTTACGTTTTGAAACTTAGTCGAATAACGAATTAATTCATTTTGCACCTTCTGTGTCTCTTTGCCGAGTAGGACGAAAAGGAAACTTTTAGTTTTGTGCACCGAAAAATCTGCCTTCTTGCCTGTTGGCCGAATTGTTTGTTTTTGGGTAGGAACTGTAGTTTTAATTGTAAAAAGTACTTTTTAATTGTTTTAACTGTACTTGGTGTTTTATGTTTTTTCTATAGCATTCAATTTTTAATGAAGATATTCTGAGCTCTTATCTATTTTTGCTTTGCCGCAAAGTGAGAATTGAATTAATTAAATGAGAAATATATCTCTAATGAAATTCGAGGAATTTCGTATTAGCAGCAAATATTGTCGCCAGTCTGTCTCGGGCAGAGGAGAATGTTTACGAGTAGCGCATGCGCATTAGGTAATCGTCTGTGAAAAACTGTTTCTTTTTTACTTGTTTAATTTCTTTTATACATCGTTTTAGATTTATTATAGTACTTGAATAGAATATGTGACAACGATTAGATAATTGTTCAGATGATATAATTTTTGTGCATAAAATGAATGAGATGTAACGCTGCTAAGTGAACTTAACGCCAGAGTGCCGCTATGGTAAATAAATACAGGACATTTTAAAGAGTGCATTGTACTTTATTGTGGTTTATGCGCTATCGACGAAGTAGATTAAATAAGTTTAATGAAATGCAGGGAAAATGTGTATAATTTAATATTCCGTACAAGGAATTCATGTCGTGTATACATCAGCTTTTCTGTATTTGTTTCGATATGAAAGGCACCGCTGAAGCGGACTTTCAGTGTTTTCTTATAACATCGCTTCTATTAATTCTAAATCTACCACTACATGGACATTTTCATGGTTGTCCTTGTTTATAATATGTATCCGAGCCGCATTTCCTTAGAAAGTCCTCCACGAAGGTTTGCTTCACCTTAGGTAGATAGCCCTCGAGTGATTTGCCAGCAGTTTCTTGATAGATTTATTTCTGAATACGATGTGCTTCAAGAAACAGTATTTTCGGCTCTACTGGAGCTATTTCTAACATTTCAATGAATTTTGCTAATTAAAACTAACATACAACTGACTAACCAATGCAAAAGGAAAAAGAAGCATATACACATTTATAATGCAACAAAATATAAAATGAATGCTATAAAAAATTTGAGGTAGTACAATTATAATAAAGGTTTATAAATGGAAACAAATATGTAAATCCATTTTAAAAAATGCACAGTTTGAAACGCACTTTAATTCCTTTGAAGCTAACTGAAAATAGAGACAATTTACTTCGAAATAGAGGAATAAATATTAAGAAACATTTATTTCAAACCATTTTAAAGCATTTATTGTGAAATATTATTTCTTCAAATCTGAATGAGTTTTCAAATTCTCAGTTTTAGAAGACTGCATGACGCATTATATTAGATCAAATCTTATTCATTTGATTAGGCTTTTATATAAATTTGTTTTCAAAGAATTTGAATCAATAAGTTTCTTACACGTTATATGCTGAATGTCTTTACTTGTTTTGACGGCAAAAGCATCTGAAATGATGACCTTGTCTCAAAACCTCCAATCGCCAAGCACCCTAACATCTCTTCTGAAGAATGATTTGATGAATGGCTTTATGCAAATGCTATTCATTCAATTTTTCCTGTTTTTATTCACCCTAAACGGATTGACAGACATCTTTAAGAGAGTTCTGCCGTGACTACAATCCAGATGAAATTACCGATATCCCTGAATATTAAATCGTATTCCTGTTTATGTGTTCCGACGTAAACTTTATTTTCAAGAAATGATTTATAATCTAGAAAAAATTAAAGCAATTTTCTTAGACGCGTTATTAAAAAAAAATTTAATTCTCTCTAATATAAAAGTGCCCGAAGTCTTTTAGCATGTGAAATAAAAAATTTTTTGTAATAAGTTTATATGACGAAATAATGTAATGCGATAAAATAATACGAGTTAACATAAAGTAAATTATCCCTTCCCTCGATGCGCACTATTGAGGGACTAATAATTATAAGAATGACACTATACATTTTTCACTTGAAAAAAAAAAAAAAAAAAAAATTTTAAAAAAACATAATTTTTTTTCAAAAAAAAAAAAAAAAAAAAAAAAAAAAAAACTAATGGTATCTATTGATATAAAAATTAAAAACTCTTATTGATATAAACGCATGTATTTATTTCTATTGCAAACGCAAAATGTATTTATTTATACCAGCTATAAGAACTGCTCACCAGCTACCCAGCGGTAAAAGCCGCTAAAGACTGGTAGTTCGTCTGATATTCGAGTTGCGGAGAAGAAGCAGGCTGTGTGGGTGCTTTCGTAGTTTTCCCTATACGTAATGTGGGTAGGAACCAGATTTCTTTTAAAATGTGCCCTCCACAAGGCATCCCTCCCTTTCTGGAGAGCTATTTCGATATTAAGAAAACCATAAAATTCATTATGAAATTCCCCGTATTTCTTTTTATAATTTTCATGATTTAAATTCCTTCTTTTCACTAAATAAGCAATAATATCAGGAGAAATTTATCAGTGTTTTTGGACGTGCTTTACTTCAGCAGCTACTAGTACAAATTATATTAATATCTCAATATTCGCCGTAAATTTCCCACTAATAAAATGCTCAATCAGTTGTAAACTCATATTCCCCAAAAATGAGTCGCTTTGTAATATCAGGGGAATTACGACGTACTCTTAAGTAACAAGCCTAATTAAAAATAAATTTTAAGCAATGTAAAAGTCTTTTTCGCAAACCAAAATAAATAAAATAATTGGTACACAAGTAATTAAAGTGATCATCTTCAGTCATTCAGAAAGACTAATTTGTTAGAAGAGACGGAAGTGTACAATCTGTAAAACATTCCAAAAGAAAAAATAGATCCTTATACAAAATTTTAATTGATTTATTTAAAAATGAGAAACCTCTCCCTATTACCATAGCTTTAAATAATTATTATTTTAGATATAATTATATAAAGGTTTAATTTGCAATAATCCCTTAAATGTGTATTTTAATTTTGGCATTTCCCCTTTTTTGTTTCTAAAAATAGTAACTGCTTATAATAAATTTCTCTAAACTGCGTCAGTTCAAAATTAAGTTAAGCCGCGTGATTCTTACATGACGTTAACTACGCAGTCTCCTATATAATAGCTATAGCCAATAATGATTTTAATTTGGAAGTCAAAACTTTTAAAAACCAATCGGAAAATAAGTGAACTGGATGCAAACTAACTCAACTTTCATTTGGAAATGTCGCATTAATTATCTGCTTCTCTTCCTAGCTAGACAGCTGTAGCTGCTTTCTACCACCTATTCTAAGAAAAATGTAAGAATTCTTCAAGAACGGGAGTGATTACTGCACCGCTTTATTTGTGTTGGCTTAAAATATTTTTAAGCTTGAATAAAGAAATACTAAAATCGTCACGGCTGCTAACATCTTTAATGCAATTATTTCTTTATGCATTTACACTCCTGCGACTTCCAAATTACTTCATACGTACATGCACATTCTCAGTTTATCTATTAAAATTATTGGCAACATATTACAACTTAGACTAGAATTATCAAGAAACAGCAGAATGACGCCAAACAAAGTGAGAAGTTATAATCCTGCTCCCCCCTTCTTTTTTAATTTCATTTCTCTAGTACTTGTTTTTTCCAGTGACAGGCATTAGCCGCATAGGCGTTGGTCACCACTGAGGCCGGAAGCGCTGGTCACTTTATTATGGAGGCGCATAATAGGTGGGCCACTGTTGCCTCCTATGAAGGGAGGGACAATCTACATCTATGCCTTACCCAGGATTCTAGCCCGGTTCCTTCGTGGCAGTGAGAGTCACTAAATACCTTCCCGTCTGGACGCCTTTCTTCACTACTAAATATGTAGAAATAAATAATTGTGACATGTACATTGTGAAAAAAAAGTGGAACAGTTCTATATATCCCGTTCTACTGGCCCGATTGACGAAATTGGAATCATCTGACCTTCGAATTAGGAGATGAATGTACACTGCAAAAAAAAGGGGGGGGTGACAGTTCTATGTCTCCCATTCTACTGGGCCGATTGACGAAATTCAAATTGCGTTTTTCGTGTCTCGAAAGCGCGACTTAGGATATGTATTCGATTTATACATAGCATTGTTCTAACATAAATATTTTGACACAAAATCGGACTTTTTCTGAAATGACATGCCAATTTTTTTTTCCATATTTCGATTCTACGACTCAAATTATGCCAAACTGTCAAGTTTTGTAAAAATCGTAAGAGCAGTTTTTAAAAAATCGGCTCTCAAAATTTTAGCTTCTCTGTGTTAATTCAATTTGGCATGTATTTATTAATATCTCTTTTTTTAATACATTTACTTGATTCCTTCTTTCACAGTTCGAAATTTAGGTTCGCTCCAAACAAAATTTGCCCATTTTTTATGATATATTTTTAAATTTTGTATTTTTAAATAATTTTTATAAATATTTTGAAAACAATTTGAGGTATAACCTATAAAATTTTTACCATCAACGTGAAATAGATGTATTTCTAAGTATACCTACAAAAAATTAGAGCTTTTTATTCAAAATTTTCGAAGATACACATGAATTTATATATTGGCGCGTTTTGAAATTTGGCATATTTGTTGAAAGCGATAATAACATCTAATGCGGTTTACTCACTTTGCTGAAATTACTTGAAAGAAGAAGGATGTGACTTTTTTTCCACTCATGTACAATGTAAAAAGGTAGATGTGACTTTTTTTCAGCTCCATTACAATGGAAGTGATAGGAAAAATAGGTTGCCACGTATTAAGAAGTTCGCCAAGTGAATTATTCTTGGCGCAAACTGGAAACATTTCGGAATTTCTCCGTAAATTTCGTACCGAATTTTACAAAATTTAATATTTAAGCATAATTTGAGTCGTAAAATCGAAATATGGAAAAAAATGGTATGTTATTTAAGAAAAAGACCCATTTTGTGTCAAAATACGTATGTTAGAATAATGCTATATATAAATCTAGTATGTATCCTAAGTCGCGCTTTCGAAACATGAAAAACGCAATTTGAATTTCGTCAATCGGCCCAGTAGAATGGGAGATATAGAACAATCCCTTTTTTTTCGCCGTGTACCTGTTTATTACCATTTATGTTTTACGTTTCAGTTATAACTATATTAATCCAAAATATGAGAAAAAAAATGAAGTTTTAAAGAAGCGCATTAGCTGTTTGATTTTTTATATTAGTTTTACTTTCATTGACCTTTCAACAAGCAAAACTTCTCAAATCCACCATGTATTTATCATAAGAACCATGCAATTAACATTAACTCCTGTTTCCACGAAGTTCAATAGCGTACAAATTTTTCTAAAAGCTTTGAAAAGATTATTTTCCCTATGTTCTCTGTAATACCATATATACATGTACGTCGTTAATTTTGTCAGTTCTTACCTTCTATTTTACAGATTTATTTAATCGGATTACCTACCGCATTACTTTTAGCAAGAAAGTTGAAACGTTTAAAAGTCATTTTTTTTTTCAAATCTGGTAGCTAGTACCATCTTATAATTTTTTTAAATGTTGCATTTCAAGGTTAAATAGCTTGTACACTTTTGCTTTGTGGTAGTTTGCATTATAAACTCCAATTACTTTTCTTTAACTGTAAAAGCGGGGTCGTTTCGAAAAGTTTGGATAATAAAACTACCTTACACCACTGCTGTGGATTTTTTTCCTCTGATTTTGGAAGGGCTGCTATTGAGCAAAAATAAAAGGTCTTTGATACGTCATTTATAAAGTCTGGAAAACAATCAATTTCAGTAGTGTTGCCAGTCAGTGAGAAGTAAAACCTATTAACCTTTTATTATCTTTAAAATCGCAACTCTATTACGTAAAATAACTGAGATATTAAAAGGCAGCAAATGTACTTTTTTAACAATTTAAATTTTACTCTTTTATTTTTAATAATATATCTAATTGAGAGATTTAAAGTATGTTTATTTTACAATATATTCAACTGATAACTTTTATAACCATTCGCAGCGTTATTATAAGTCAAAACAAATTTCTAACGTCATATTTATCGGATAGATAGCAAAGAATTTTTCTGTCTCCCATTCCCGCTATAACGATCATCGCTTAACTTTCAAAATATCTCCAGAAGACCCAAATTTACAATTATTTTCTGCATAAATAAATTTTCATTATAATTTATTAGCTATATCGTCATTATTAGTTATAACCACATCAAATTTTAATATTTACACAATATATGTAGCTATGTGTCTTTTGGAATAAAGGTTTCTAGCACAAGGGAATCAATGTTCGAAATGAGGAACCTGTTTATGTCACACTACATATATGGAAGCTTAAGAACACGCTTAGGGTTCTACGCTATGCTAGGTGCGTGCAACTTGCTCAAATATTTTTGTAGAAATCGTATCATGCCTTGAGGTTGTTTTCCATGCTTCAGTCTGGAGGCCCAGTTTCAGAGATGATTACTTTAGAATTCTAGTAATTTAATAACCGGTTTTCTGCATTAGTGACGGTTTCGAATTTAAAAATGTTTTCTCCAGGTCCTTCGAATGCTATCTAATTTTAATGTCCCTTGCCTATTTAAAAAATATGTAAAACACTAATAATAGAATTCTAAATGTCTTGATCTTTTCTTGTTATTTTAAAGATATTTGAAATTAATTTTTCAGGTAGTTTTGAGCCCGAAGGAGAAATTCGCCCAAAAGTGCTATTAGTTCCTTTTTCTTTTCATTTTGCGCCGTCCACTATAAAACGACGTATCATTTTTCAAATTGTTACCACTAAATATTAAAGACCTGAATTATATTTAAAGAAATTAAATAATGAAGAATCTGCATGAATTTACGTATATTTCTTGCATCGTGAAAAAACAACGGTACCTAGAGAGATCAAATTTTGAATAACGTAGTTCTCCACTCGCATACGGGCGTCTGGAAGCCCAAATTTGTCATTTGGAATTTATTTTATTATCTATTTCATATTTTGTAGAACTTTAATGGATTTTTGCTGAACAATCTGAAACGATTTAAAAGCGAGCAATGCCAACACTCTACGGGGATAAAAAACATTTTTATCTCCAGCGTGCGAGACTGTGTATTCGGAATTCTAAAGATGTGATCTTTTCAAATATTTCGTGATATTGCTGTTGAAATGAATTTTATTGCTTAAGTGCGAAGAACATGATATTTAACAAATAAAGGCAACACACAAATAGTTAAAAAACTACCTATCGTGCTGTAGTTTTATACGTTTATACTGTCTACATATATTTATAAGAAAATACTTATTTACATGAAGGTACATGGCATGCTCATTGACTTACAATAAATAAAGCCAATACACACACCTAGCACACTTACCTCATCTAATTCAGTAACTTATAATATAGCAAAAATAAATCACTGCATATTATTTGCAAAGTATGCGAGTTATAAAAATTAATAAAAAGAACATTCATGTACTTCTGGACGTTTTTAGCTTCTCAAGCCCTTGTTTAGCCATAACAAGAGCAACTTTTCAAAACACAGATGATCACCTCCAGGATAATGTTATGTCTAATGTCTGTTCGTGAGAGGGAAGAGAAATAAAAAGGTCTGTTGACGAGTGAAAAAGAAGATCAGGTATAAAATTAGTTTTAGGATTACGTAAAGAAAATTATTAACTTCACTTTTACTTGAAATGGAAATTCATTGTTTCTTTAGACGGAAAAAATACATTAGTACCATTGGTTTCTTGAAATAAAGGTGTTTTGCGTTTTCTTACATAAAAAAAAAGAAAGGAATCTCTGATATGGCCAGCGCAGGATCTCCCGGTTAATCGGTTAATTATTTGCTAAGACATGGAACTGATGAAATAACAAAGAGCTTTAAGTAAACTACTGCATCCGGTTGATCATCTATATATATATAAAGAAGAAAGTCTGTGGGTTTGACCGCTAATAACCCAGTCACTACTACAGCCATCCTCACCAAACTTTCTACTATTCTTTTCTGGTTTCCAGAAAAGGTCGACGTCCACTTTGTTCCAAAAAAAAGTAGCTAAAATCAGAGATAATTATTAAAAACTTGGAGAAACGATCATTTTCGCCCTCATTTTTTCGAGTGGCAAGTTTTCTTGCACGCTGGAGATGAAAATCCAGCGTTTCGAAAAGTGTTGCCACTGCTGGCTTTCAAATCCTAAAGTTTGTTAATAAAAAATTTCTAAGTTTTACTATAAAATAAAAATAGCATTGCCAAACATTAAATGCATTATTCTCGATTCCAAAAGTTCGTGGGAAGCCATTTCGACTGTTCCCATCTTTGTACGACTTCAATCAGCCAAAATATAAATAATTAAAAACTCTTAAAGCGCTGATTTTCGCACTCATTTATCAGAGTGGCACAAGTCTCGCGCGTTTGAGATAAAAATGCTTTATTTCGAAAAGTGTTGCTACTACCTTCTCTCAAATCGTACAGTGTATTAATCAAACATTTGTAAGTTTTACAAAATCTATACGTATAAAGAAGAATGTATTCTTGCGTGCGTGTTTTTTTTTTTTTGTTCGCGTTATTGATTTCTGATCAATTACGATCAATTTTTTGTCGCATTTAATCCATAAAAATTGAATATAGGTAAAACATTAGATGGAACTTGAGCTTTTACGACCATTTGATTAGAAAGACGGAAATCATTAAAAACTGCGTGCCATTGCTGCTGATATAATGAGAGAGAATTAGCTTACTTTACTATCCAATTTTTAATGTGGGTTTCATATCGCACCAGACTGAAAAATGTACGACTATGAATCGTATTTTATCCATCGTTATTAGAGAAGGATTACAGCGGTATCGTTCTCTCTGTTGCTAGATGCATTACTCTCAATCTGACTTAACTGGCATCGGGTACTTTCGCTAGTTTATAAATAAAATCGAATGCATTTGTAAACTTTATGGTTCAATGTTAATTACACACACTACTCAATTTTTATTATTCTATTCTTTCATACAATGGTTATGCTAACTATACGAGTCCATGTGCGCATCCGTTCTTATGTTTCGATTTTAAAATATCTCATCGGTCGTATTATACAGTCTCTGGATATACGGTATTTCGGATTTAAAAATCAATTGAGTTAACAATCACAAATAGTTAAAAGCAGCATATCCTTAGAAAGCCTGGTAGAGTATCAAGTGTTTCTTTTTATATTCGCTATATTATTTAGGCTTCCTGTATCATTTCTCTAAAAATAATACTCGGAGATAACATTTGGTAGCAGCATCCTTTTATTGAAGTGTTTTGACACAGAAGTGAAATGAATCAAAATTAAAAATTGCGGCGAATACATTTAATTTCTTCATAACGAGAGCTCATCTTCATGAGGAGCTTGTTTTCGTTGCATTTCGTATAATTCCAAGAATACTTTAAATACCTATAAATGTAATATATTGTTCTCAAACACTTATCTAATTTAAGTACCAACTTTGAGAAGTTTTAGATTATCTCATAATATACACTCACTTCCAAAAGTTAAGCACGAAGATGTAAAATGCAAAAAAATCAACAAATACTGCTTTGATTGACACAAAATTCGGCAGGAAAGTAGCATATATATTTATGCATAAAACAAAATCAATAATTATATACAGAAATGAAAACAATATTAAATTTTTGTATGTTATCAGACAATGACATATTGGGCACTTAAACAGAATTATATATAAAGTGAAAATAAACAGCATAAAATAAAAAAGGCATTAATAGAGTATGTAATCCCCCTCATCTGTATACAAAGTTTACACCTTGTGACCATGCTTTCAATTAGGTGGTCCACCACAGCAGAACTAAGCAATCGCCATTCTTCTTGTAGAGAAGTTTGCAGCTCAATAAGAGTGGCTGGAGGTGGAAAACGTGAAGATACAGCACGGCCGAGAGCATCCCGAAGATTTTCAATGGGATTAAGGTCGGGCGAATATGCTGGCCACGCCATGCGCGCAATCCCTTCACTCTCCAGGTAGTCATCGACGATGCCAGCTCTATGGGGACGTGCGTTATCGTCCATTAAAACAAAAGTAGGGCCAACTGCTGCAGCGTAAAATCTCACAATGGGTTCTAGGACTTCATCTCGATGCCGAATAGCCGTCAAAGAACCCCGTTTCAAGATGTGCAGGTCGGTGCGATATCATAATGAAATCCCTGCCCACACCATAATGCTTCCGCCTCGGTATGCGTGATGTTCGGTGATGTTTGGGGACTGATTGCGTGTTCGTTGTTAACGCCGCATCCTTATACGCTTGTCTTCTGGCTCCAGAGCAAATCTTGACTCATCAGTAAACATGACATTGTCCCAGTCAGACATATTCCAATTGACATGTTCCCGGCAACACTGTAATCGGGCCCCTCTTGATTGAGCGGATAGAGGAACACAAACTCGAGGTACCCGGGCGTACAGTCCACTCATACTTAATCTTCGTACAGTAGCTGCAGATATCACCTTACTAATGGACGCTGTAATCATAGATGCCCCACGTGTGGAGGTCGCTCTGCGATTCCGTTTGGATATAATAGCAATATATCGAATTTCCGCGGGAGTTGTAACCCTTGGGCGACTGGCTACGGGCCTTCGGACAACTGTCTGTGTGGTTTGGAATTGCTTCCATAAACGTGAAATTACAGAATGATGAACCCCGAAGAAAAGAGCAACATATGTGATCGACTGTTCTGCTTCAATGCACCCCACAGCACGATAGCGCTCAGAATCTTCCACTCGTCTTCTGGAAGTCATAGAAACACGTATGTCTTGAAAACAAATTAACAAATTGTAAAGTTTTAAATACCTTCTATCAGCACTTATAATCAACTTCTGTAACTCTTCATAAAGCTGGCTTCTTAAAAGACTGCCTGTTTTGTATATTTCTGCGCATATTCTATTTATAACTCTGCAGCAAATTTCATCCTTTTCAATTCTGACTGGCTTCCGGAAATTAGCATTTTCCTCTCCGTGCTTAACTTTTGGAAGTGAGTGCATATTTTTTACGAAAACCTGTTGAGAGCTTCAAGTAAAGAATCAAGCTTCAAGTTTATCAGTTTGAGCCAAAATGTAATGTAAATTCCCACTGATATAAAATTTTTAAATACTAAAATTAAAAAGCTTCAGAATATATTTTAATACAGTTTTTCATAAAAAAACTCTTATGGGTTTCAATTAAATTACAGCTTACGACTGTCTATTAAAACCCGTTACTGACTTCCTGTCAAGTACCACTTTTGGTTGTCCAGTTTCACCCAAAATCTTATCAACTCTTCATCTGAATGTAACAAAGCTTCCACAAGGAAAAACGAATTTTTTGGAAATTTCCTATAACAGTTATCGTGGGTGAAACATTTTCACACACATAAAGACTCATAGACAGACAGCATTGATAAAATAGTACAAACACTTCTTAGTGACATTAATTCGCATTTAATTATTCTAATTCACTTACTTCTACCAAAGTTATTCACTGAAAATTCCCTATCGAATTTTTATACCGAAAACATTCCCTGCTTTGGTTAGCGGGAAATAAAAATGCCCGTTTTTACCTTCTTTTATGAAGTAAAAAGGAAGTATTGTAATCACGAAAAATTTCGCGTATCATTATTTCAACGCAAATATCCATTTTGACAGCTGTCGAATTCAATTAATTTAACGATGCTTTTGAGTGACATCTGTACGTAAGGACAGAATAAATGACTCTTTTTCCCCCAAAAATTATAAAACTGATTTAAAATGGATTCTGAAGAGATTTTTTTCGAGGCGTCTGTGCGTGCGTACGTACGTACATATATATCTCGCATAACTCAAAAACGAATACCCCCAGAACGTTGAAATTTTGTATATAGGACTGCTATAACATGTAGATATGCACCTCCTATTTTAGCTGTAATCGACAACAAGAAAAGTATATAAATATATGTATACATATATTCACTCTGTTACTCGGCTCAGTGAACTCAATATTTTTATTCTTATATTTTGGTACATTGTGCATTTTTTGCTTTAAAAATGATTTAATTATATTTTTCTTATCTTCCGGTTAAAGGTTTTATGTCTTTAGATAACCTGCATGCAATAATTGTGGAATTATCAACAATTTAGAAGTTTTTTAAGTGCAGCTTTCATTTATATAATGGTGAGGAAGCATGAGAAAATTCAGGAAAGGCTCACAAAATAAAATAACTATTAGGAAAAACAAACAGAACCCGACAGACATTTTAATAAACTGTAAAAATAATTAACAATCGGGCAACCAAACAAAAAGTATTTTAGGCAGCCGCTGTAACTGATAGAAATAGGCTGAACTTCATCTCTGGATCATGGCTTACCTCATGATATGAGCCGTTGCCCTTGAAAATCTTACTTGAAGTTGTCCCTCAATTGAGGCAAAACGGCAGATAGCTCTAGTGTGCTTTACCATAACCCAGCAAATCCAAATCCAAGTCCTCACTATCTCATCAGCAAAGTGGATTATGTTAGCGATTTTCTGTTCTCTGTTCAGCACACTGGGAATGTACACTCCTCAAAAGCGAAATTGCAACACCCAGAAAGAATTTGCTTAGCGTCATGCAAATTGCAGGAGTAAGAGTTGTGAGGTGGATATACCAATGATAAAAGTTGCGCACTCATTGGATCGCATATGCGGGCTATAAAAGTCAGCCACTTTCCCTTCTCATAAGCAGCATCTGAGGGTTTACGGAGCATTGGAGACTTTAGGAAAAGTTTAGAAATGTCTCTGAGACTTGAGCGAGCTCGATACCATCAGTTAACGACGGGGGAACTTGATCGTATTATCGAATGCCATGAACTGCCACTCGCGCCACAATAGCCACTCGTGTTGGGCATAACGTGAGTACCATCCAACTTTGTATCACACGATGGATTCAGGAAGGTGTACGTGCACGTCGAAGAGGAAGTTGTGCGCGTCAGAGCGCACAGACCGGCGTATTCAGTGGTCAACTATTGGAGACCCTTTCTCCACGTCACATGACTCCGAAGCCGGTTGCCTCTAGGAGCAGGTGGATCTGTGTCCACCCAAACTGTACGGAACAGATTGCATGCAGTACACTTACGTTCACGGTTACCAACCACAGGGGTACCATTGACTTCTGAACACAAGGCTAAACGACTGGTGTGGTGTCAGCATTATAGCGCATGGGCCATCGAATGGCATAGAATTTTGTACAGAGATAAATCTCGTTTCTGCCTATGGAGGAATGACGACCGTCGACGGATATAGTGGTGACCCAGAGAACGCTACGAAACAGTCCATTTCGCAGAGCCTCACACCGATCCTGCACCGGGCATTATGGTTTAGGGCGGCATAATGTTTGATCACAAGGTGCTCCTCGTACACATTCATGGGAGTTTGGCAACCACTGACCGCTATGTCACGCAAGTTGAGGAGCCTATTGTTCTGTCCTGGTTGCAGGACGCCCCCAGTATGGTATTCCAGCAAGAAAATGCCAAGCCGTACTCTGCCAAGCCTTACAACAGCCTGACCGGATTTGACAACCTACCCTTGCTAGCAAGTTCTCCATATCTGAATCCCATCGAACACCTGTCGGATGTCATTGAACGTGACATTAACCGAGAACCACGGCCGCAAACCATGGATGATCTGCTTACAGCAGTGGATGTAGCTTGGTAAAGGCTACTTCAGGCAACCATTAGTAAACTCATTGATAGCATGCCTCGCCCGATTGCGGCCTGTATCGTTGCCCGAGGTGGGCACATTAGATACTGAATAAATTGGTTTATAATGATTTTACATGTCTGTGTTTTAATCATTTGCATATCCATCTCACGACTCTCTATCCTACAATTTGCATGACGTTACAAGCATTCTTTCTTGGTGTCGCAATTTGACTTTTGAAGAGGGTATACGAGAAAATTCCTTACTAAACCGACATAAATTTTCTTAGGTAGATAACAATTTTACAAAAATAATTTGACGTTAGTAATTATTGAAAAAATTCTCCTTGCTTTAATAATCATTATTTCAACACTACTGAATGGCTTTCGGATGTGGAATAAATGCGGTATATTATCGGCTTACTTCCGGAAAGGAATAAAATTTTCATACCATTATGAGTACTGTCGCGAAACGAGAGATCTTGCTAGCGAAAAAAAGAAAAAAATGTAAAATACAGTGCAACTAATACTTAACTGTAACAGCTAAAGACATTCTTTCATACTGATTCTTAAATATATAATTATTGCTTACTTATTAAAATAAAATTCAATAGTTTAAAGTGTAATAATATAGTTTAAAGTTTAAAGTGTAATAGTCGTACGATAAAATGTTATTCGTAAAAATATAATTGCGGTAATTGTGATTTGAATTTAAATCTAAAATATTTCAAAAATTTAAAAAAGAAATAAATTAACATAAATCTTTGTTTTTAATTTTCTGCTATTTATAGTTACTATCAGCTTCATATATATTTCTTTTATTATTAAAAAATACCTTATTTCAATTGCTTTATGTAAGCCAAAAAAATAAATAAAACATTTTTACGTTAGAAAGCATGAGTAAAAAAAGTATGTAAATTCAACGAAATTTTTACCTTTAACTAGCTTCTAAGGAGGAAACTACTAAATTTCAGGCATTAAAGGAAGTTTCGGGTAACTGTAGCACATTTGACCGTTAAATAATTTTGATCATTTTCGATTTGCATAATAAAATGATTTTTAGCAGATTAAAATTACTTAAAATCTTGCAAATTTGTTTGAATTTGTCGTCTAACATTGGAAATACATACTCCATTGAAGGTATAAATAAGACGATTTCATTTAAATTTAGCGGATGCGATAAATAAGAAGGTATTTAAATTCCGAACTTTGAATTCCTTTTTCGATACTTAACATAGACCTAATCTCATTCATTTAGAAAGACTTTCTGAATATTATAGTTAATTTTCAATCTAAAAACAAGCATCCTATAGGACTTTAATCATAATTAAAAACAAGCAAATATAAATAATTCAAATAAATTTGTGTACTTAAATGTAAAGGAGAATGGAAGATATTGCCAGCAGATTAACAACTGCTCACAGCGTAAAATATTCTCGAAGTTACTTTTAATCTTTGACTACCACTGCCCTGATTTATAAGCACTTAATCAACAACTAAAATACCATTACCCCTAGAGGTAATACAAAAAAATTTTAAATAAAGCAAATTTAAAATTTGATGATGAAGAAAAAACAATACAAGATATGTGTCCGACATTTACAGAAAGCATGAATTCGAGTTGCCAAATTGAAAAGTAATTCAAAACCTTCATTTTGATACAGATTCCATTAAGATTCGGTTCCGATATCGATACGGAACTAACCGAGTTATCACAGTCTTTCGGTCATATTTTGTAAATCACACCCATGTCTATCAACCAATCAGGCAAGTTGAGAATGAACTGAAGATAAATCTTGAAGGCCATTATATCCCGAAATCTCTCCGATCGGAGATTATTTTTGGCGTCTGTTCCCTCCCGTCTACGTTATGGATGCGGTTGTGTGTGTGTATATATATATATATATATATATATAATATCTTGCTTCATTTCCTTATTCACGTATGTATATATATATACGTGGATAAAAAAAACGTAACTAGACGATAGAGAAAATAATAATGATAGTAACAAAACGCAACCATCAGGTTAAAACCAGGCATTGTTGTGACCCTTTTCATAAATACCCATGTGGGCGGTTCCAGTTAATGTCTCCAGCTCGGGATCTAATGAGCGACCGCGTCTCTTCAAAACAACTCGTGAATTTCTTGGAGACTCGTCAAAAGGGAACGTCTAAATATTAAAGAAATCAATATGGGTATCGCAGATTCTATAATATCACTCCGACTCCGAACACTACAACAAACTGTACATACTATATATTTTTGGTGATTATTATTCTTTTGATACGTACTAGTGTCTTGATGAGTAGGATATAAATATTTTCTTTTAATTCCCCCTTCCCGGTCCGCCTATAATTTTATTCATTATCTACAGTTTTTATAAAATACACTGTGTCATATAAAGAATCTTGCTTCATTTCCTTATGCAATAATTTTAATATAACTGTTACGAAAGTAAAATAATGTTCTCATTTTAGTGCCAAGAACAAGTGCAATAATTACATTTCTTTCACTGCGCAAGTGTATAATCAAATGCAATTTTTTCATTCAGAAAAGCTACTTTTAAAGAAGCTGATGACTGTATGCTACTCTGATGGCACAACCCCATGTGAATGTTAAAGTTACGTATTACTTGCTGTATATAGAACAAAAGGCATTTAACATAAATCTGTGACAAGTTCTAATACAATACATAACATTGAAGGCATAGAAATGATTACTGTAGGTTTATTGTCCACATTATGTGAAGATCTTGCTTTCGGCAAGAGTCTCTCTTTGCAGACGGAATTAGTTACTTCATTTTTATTTTTTGGTTTATATTTTAAGGCCTCTGATTGGTTGTGGTTAAAATGGTATCAGAGAAGCAACAAGATCATTGGTCCGTCAGCCTCCCTGAAATCGAGAGGCTCTGGTGACAGACGCTGTGCAGGTCGTTAAATTCCTTTGAAATTGGCCATGAAGTTATGATTCTTGTAATGCTCAGAGAAGCTGTAACTGAACGAATTATTTTTTCTGCAATGTCAGATTCTGTAGTCTCATACCTCATAAACTACTTGCGACCTGTGGGAGACTGCACATACGAATTTCTTATCTTTGTCTTTTATCTTTTCTTATCTTACCTTCGCAGATCTATTCTCCTGTTGAAAATTCATATTTCCCCCTCCCCCCTCCCCAAATAAAAAGACCGGAATCTGAAAATTTCAGATTTCTTCCAGATGTTATACTGTAATCCAAAAACTTCATATTACTATATAACATCTCGAAGACTGTACAATCAAAATTTCAAGACAATACAAAAATTTATTTAAAAATTCTTTAAAAAGTCACCAATTTTGAAAAATTACAGTCTTAGATTACAGCAGATCTCGATTTGATGCATTTTTAAGTTAAACTGTTATGATACACTTATTAATTCAAGAATTAGCCCTCAGAAATTAAAGATACAGAACGCAAAATCTTGTATTTATAACACACTGCTGAAAATGTCAAGGAGAAGTGATAGGAAAACAATTCTTGCAGTATTATTTTGGTCGTAAATTAACCCCCATATAGAGACTTATGCACTTTAATATTAGAAAAGGCGAAGAGAAAAAAATGTGTATGCCTCGGAGGAAGTCAACTGATGAATATTCACGCTTGCAGAGTGTTAAGTGTTGCTATACATTTTTTAGGTTCGCTGTGTTATTTATATTTGGGATGTAAACTGATGAAAGTATCCAAATGATGGAAGACATTTGGATTTGCTGGGGATATCTTCTCCTGTAAAAAGTATTACAGTTGAAGTTGAAAAAAATACTTGCAAATTTTTGATTAATTGTTTTGCTCTTTTGGCATATTTATTCTCAAAGTTTATACGTTAACACGAAAGAGAATTTCGCACTTTAACAAAAGAACTTGTAATACATAAAAATGCTAACTCAGTATTTTAGAACACTGGTAAAGATTAAAGTGCTTAATTTAATTACTTTTGTTTTGAAGTTGCAGATAGCAAGATTTGTAAAGCAATTTAAAATGACATCTTCAGTTTTAAAACTTTTATTTTAGAAAACAAGGAAAATGTTTTTTTTATATGTTTAAAATTGTGAGTTTTAAAATTTCAATCATGTAATCATTAGCATCTTATATTCAAATATCCTATAATATTCTGTAAATGTTTTGGTATTAGTTTTTAAGTTATTATGAGATAAATGAGCTTTAAGGCATGAGTTCCTTGCTTTAGTTATTATTTCTAGTGTTAGCAGTGACATCAGGATCTTTGTCAGTATGATTCAGAAACGCGAGGAAAAGGCAAAGGAAAAAGGAAGGGCGAAGAGAAGGAAAAGTGTGTGTGGCATGGACGTATCCAGCTGATGAGTATTTACAAGTGATGTTTTTGAAAATGAGAGTAATAAAAACAGGCTGAGAGAGGTCACTGAGCAGTCAAAAAATTTTAGTTCTCTGTGCGCTTCACGAGTTAATATCAACATTGAGCTGTCAAAAACGTTTAAATCTCTCCGTGCCTTCGACGAGTTAAGATCAATTTTCACACAACACGTCAAAATTTATTCGACGCAGATGATTAGGATATTAAAATTCATGATTTTGTGAAATTGCTTTCTATTAGTCTCTATTCAAATGTTAAATAAAAAAGTAAGGCATTTTTCGTATAATTAATAAATTTAGTTCCATAAATTATTTAAACAATTACTAGCTCAATAATAGACAATTTTTCTGGGAGTAAATTCTTCTTCAAATTTCACTTTAATATTTTTATACTGTTAATTATAGCACGGAATTAATAATTAACGGAAAACTGATTAAATATTACATTGATTTCAACTTATACGGTAACGTTGTCTAGAACACACAAAAATTTACTGCGAGAAATTTATATTTTATTCTAAGCATTTAATTTAATTAAACATTACTTTTGATAACCTCGAAATATATAATTCAAGGGAAGTTTTACTTAGTTCGTAAATAAAATTTGAAATCTTATGCATTTTGTTAAGAATAGCTGGAATTAAACATCCACAATGATTAGAAGAATGGAAATTTTAGTGATAAAAAATTTTAATAGCTATAATTTATCACACTATATAGTGGAAATCTGAACAATTCTAATAATAATAACAATAATACTGAGCGTGAAAAATAAAGATCATAACATTTAAAATCTTGTTTAAATAATAACTGTGAAGAAATAACAAGAATGAATTTGATACCCTTAAAACTTAGAACGAGTGATATTTAGAATAAGCCTATTTGAAAAAAGAAACTAAAAAGAAAGAAAACTGATTAATAACTAACCTATAAGAAAAACTGATTTTTTTATTTTGTATTAATACCAGAGTTCTTAAACTTCCAACACGCGCGTTTCGCAATTTTACATGAGCACGCGCGCGTCGTATTTTTCACGACATCCGTTATTTTACCGTTTCCGTCACGAAAAACGACAGAAGTGAGTAAATATTGATAATAAATTTGTTAAGAAATAAATTATTAACCTTATTATTGCAAAATACATATGATATCACATTCAAATATAAGTAAATTATTTTTAAGTTCTTATGTTAGTCAGATGGAAATGCGATGATGTTTTTCATTATACAAAATTTAAAATTTATTAATTTATTATTTAATAAGTATATTTTAAGCATCCACTGGGGAACTGAGATCTTTCGAAAAACTGTGACATATACACCCCTATGATAACATCAATCAATTACAATGTGAAGCCGTAAAGAATTTAACTATGTTATTATCAATTAATTTTAATAGAACTGTTAAATGTATTACTTTATGCAAACTCCAATCAATTAAATACGATTTAAAACAAAGAGAACTAAATTTTGATAAATTGTGTTTATAAATAAAATGTTTAAGAGAGTTTAAATAAGTCTAACGATTATGTAAACAGAATGATGAAATTATAATAATATCTAATGAAATTGAAATTGAAGAAAATTATTACAATAATAACAATAAAATTTTGCTGAATTATTTGTTATTCGAAGAAAATCTTACATGGAAAATTCAAAAGGAAAAATTAATTGATTGATAAATTTTGTACTCTTTTCAAGATAAATGTTTTGATATGGGAATAAACACCATAATTATGCAAGAATTTATAAAAATTTATAATTTGTTTAAGATACTTTTCCTGTTTAGGAAAGTCATTTGTTTACCTTTTTTTTTTACTTTATTCGCGACTTCTTGGCTAATTGCTTTCACTTCTTTCGCATTCTAAAACTTTTCAGCTACACAATACAATGATGTATTATTTGAAAAACATGAGCTATTACCCTGTCTAATAATACCTCATTATTTTTCAAAACAATAATATCGATGTTTTAGAAGCTTCATCTGCTGAAGAAATCCATGAGATAATAAACAGTGAATTTAATTTGTACAAATAAAGGTTCTTCCTCTTACCTTTTATTTAGGCTGTACCAGCGTGTAATCGCATTCAGTACCAAAATTTGTTTTGTATTCCTACTTGGAAAGTGTATTTAATAATAACACTATTTGATGCAAAAGTAAATTTTTCTACATGAAATGTGTGCTTTTTATCTTCCTGTCTAGGTACTGAGGAACTGAACAAATGATTCTTATCATATGCCCTGGTACAGGGAGTCCCTTTCGAAAGGAGCCCCGAGAAGTGTAAGTGTAATAAATATCTTATAACAAGAGGAAATGCAACCAATTTTTTACATGGCATGTCTTTATGCTTGAAAAATGAAGGTCTGTTACAATAGGTGCTGGAAGTAACTTCCCTCCACCTGTATACATAGTTCAACACTGCAGTCTATTTTCGTGTATATTGCTACCAGAGCACACGTGGTACAGTGATGAAGCGTGGTCCACTTGTCAGAATACGTGAACTAACAAAACAAACTTTTATGGATTAGTGACAGCCAGCATGCCGCCGTCGAGGAATCTCTTCATTCTCAGAAGGTGGGTATATTCTGTGCACTATCACAGCGGCGCATCATCAAGACAATTTTTTCACACTACTGGCGTCAATTAAGTGTACCAGGCACTATTTCATGAATTTGTGAACCAGTTGGACGATGAGAAGCTTACGCTTGGTTGGTATCAGTAAGATGGGCAACATTCACACATATGTAGCGAGTATGACTGTGGAGGTATGACTGGAGCAAGTATGACTGACATCTGTAGCGAGGTGACTGTGTATCCATAATTTCTAGACTTGATCCACATTGACCTTTTTCTATAGGGTCGCCCTAAAGATAATGCGGGTAAAGACAAACCATGGACCATCGACGAGTTACATCAGAGCATCTGCTGTAAAAGCTATGCAGTAATGCTCAATACTCTGGCAGTAATACACGCGAACATACAATGCGTGTTGAAGTGTCTGTACAGGTGAGGAGAGATCATTTTCAGCCCCTTTTGTAATGCATTTTCATTTCTCAAACACAAAGATATGCCATGATTCATTCCCTGTTGTTCTAAGATTTTATCATACTTTTACCGGGACCTCTTTCGAGTAGGACAAACTGTAGTGATTAAAGGCATGCAAACTTTCCCGTTGTCAATATTTTGAGATGATTTCTTCAAAGCCAATAATATAAATAATATCTCAGCTACCTTTATTAAAAACATACATGAGTAAAACGAATCTTGAAGTCTGCTATTTATTGTTTTTCTTTAATTTGTTCAAGCGATATTTCTTGAAAAGAGGCATTTAAGGTAACATAAATACTGTATCTCGAACCATTAGCAACGCAAAATTTACTGAATTTCGAATACTTGTCAGATTTAAATCCGTAGAAATTCTCAATCGTCGTCTTGCGTTTTACAGAAATTAAGAAAACACTTTTCATATTTTCATAGTAATTTTCTTTTTAATCCTTTATTACAATAATTGGAGCAATAAATGAAAGCTACTGATCACGAAGGAACATTAAGAAAGGTATTAAATGATAGTCGAAAATAGTTAAATTTTAAAATATATTCTAGAGAAGTAACTTAAAGTCATTTAATTTCCAAAGAGTTGATTCAATCCGTAATACAGAATCGTGACCGATAGTATTTATATGTTGGTGTAGCTTTTTCATTACAGGTATAAAAATAAAATTGATTATCGTAGACTCATGGCAAAGTACTTTGCATTTCGCCATTTTGTAGCTTTTTTCGAATGTTAAATTATTTTTTTTGATTATTTCAATTCTTTCATATTCGAAATGGCAAGATTCGAGAGACCATAAAATTATCCATAGCTTAGTTTAGAAGGCTAACAATCTACTAAATACTAGTGACAAACTTTTCTAAATATCTTAATATAGCATTCAATATAATCTCAATAATCCGAGAGAAAAATAATTTTAAGACAGATTGATGTTATATTATCTACTAATTAGCGTCATTTTTAATAAAATAAGTTTTAATAATCCTGTTCACATCGTTTTTGACTGACATCGTTAAGTTCAATGCAAGACAAATAAGGCATTAGTTGCGATGGTATGATTCATATTATTCAGCATGAAAAAGGATAAACTGTTACAGAAAGATGTGTTATATTGCATTCTTATTAGAAGAGCTAGATTCCTAACTGTAGATGATTTTAGAATTTTTAGATGTAAGAAAACGGAAGAAATCAGCAATGCCATCGCCGAGATATGAACTCCGAACCTCCCGAATCCGCGTCAAATGTGCTTTCAGTTACACTACAAAGGCACACAGAAAAGAGAAAGAAAATACCTTATATAACTAGAGTTAATGCTGCAAAAATATAGTCATGTAAATAGGATGGGGCACATTTAAAAAAATGCTGCGAAAGAATCAAAAAAGTGTTTTAGGAAGAGTTGAAATTTTTATGCTGCGTGAATTTCATACGTATGTAAAGGATATTCGTTTGGGAAGAATACAACCGTAAAAGGATTTTTAATGTACATAATGAATAGAATTAAGAATCTATACTGAACATCATTTAAAAAAAACGACCACTTCCATAGAAAATCAAAATTATCTAAAATCGGCAATATCTTCAAATTTCTGTCTTTTAATTGAGTGGCAAGTTTAAAAACCTTGTGCTATACGATTCTTCGCGATTGACAGTTACAGCCAAACAAATACAATGAACCTTTTCACGACGGCAATCTCTGCGAGACAACCACATCTTAAGAAAACAGTGCTTCTGCCGACATAAACTACGTTGACATAAATAAACAACTATTGAAATAATAAATACCTCTGTAAGACACATGCATCATAAAATGGTAAAATCATCTGGAGTCATAGTTGTTTTTACAGAGCATCTACATTCAATACAAATAATTTATACGCAAAGAGTTTTTGATTTTAAATTTAATAATTCTTTTGATTCTAAAAGATTACGCTCTGTGATCACAAAGATAACTAACTACTGCTTATTTTTTAGATTCCGATTTTCATTAGCTTCTGGCAAATAATACTTTTATTTTGTGTCATTAATATTTCGTTTGGAAGTTACTCATATAAACTGCTACTGATACGAAATAAATGCGCTTATGGTGTTATCTAGTGATTTCTAAATTTTGAATCCTTTACTTAATCGTCCTCCTTTGGCTACCTACTATTAACACTCTTTAAAATAAGTTTTGATTTCCGCTGAAACTGAAAGGAAAGCAACTGAAAACTTCTACTTCCATCTTCTAATATTCTGTAATTAACCTGCAGCTTTTCTGATAAGTCTTCAACTTGAACATGCGCCTCTTTCTTTAAACTACTTTGCTTCATGATGTGCTGGTTGAAATTTGCAGTTAGCAGTGTAAGTAATAAAGAAAATATCGTCATTACTTCTATGCTTTCCAACATGACAAAACAATAAAAAATTAATAAAAAATCCTGAAAGCTTTGAGATTTTATATTACACCCAAACAGGCCATTTTAACTTTTTGTGTGTTACCTTTATTTATTAAATATCATATTCTTCGCACTTAAACCATAAAATTCAGTTCACCAGCAATATCGCAGAATATTGAAAAAGAACATATCTTTAGAATTTCCGATACACAGTCTCGCGCGCTGGAGACAATTTTGTTTTATTTTCGTACAGTATCGCCATTGCTCCCTTTGTAATCGCTAAGTTTGTTAATCAAAAGTTCTTTAAAGCTTTATAAAATATGAAATAGATTGTGAAAAAAATTTCAAATTTTAGCTTCTAGAGGGGAGAACTACGTTATTTAAAATTTCATGTCTCTAGATGCCGTTGTTTTTTCACAAAGCGAGAAACATACACACATTCATGCAGATTGTTCATTATTTAATTTCCTTAAATATAATGCAGGGCTCTAATATTTAGTGGCAACAATTTGAAAAATGAAACGACGTTTTATAATGGTCGACGTAAGCGAAAAAATGCCAAAATGAAATTAATAGCCCCTCTGGGCAAATTGCTCCTTTGGGTTAATAATTAGTTATCATCAATCATAGCACATGCAGAGAGTTTTATAAACCAGATTTATAGGTGGAACTGCAGTATTGTTCCAGTCTTCTTCAGATAGTGCCACAGTTGAGTATTATGAACGCATATCAGACTAAGCCATAAGGAAACAATCTTTGTTGTTCGAAATCGCTGATGCAACCGAGGAGTAGTTCCTGTGACACTTAACGTGATACATTTGATTTTTGCCTAAGTTTAAAGGCCTGACTTTGCGTTATGATGATTACTGGCTTCATACCTGTAAGAAAGTAGATGCTATATTAACTGTAGGATTCTTGTTAAGAATATCTTTCCCCACCATGGTCAGACTGGTCCTGCTGTCATCACACATTGTTACTGGTTCACGAACTGGATACGTACAATATACTAAAGGAAGGCTATTTTGAACATATTATGTACAATGCCTTATAAATACATATACATACAACTAATATAAAATAGTGAATACTAATTTGATTATTTAAAAGAAAACTTCCAGAGGTGAAAAATATTTAACTAGATTAAACGCAGCTCTTAGAAGAACTAGTAATCTCTAAAATTCCATTCAAATTCAAACATTCAGATTTTTTCTAATAAAATATGCCTTTGTAAATAACATGAAGGTTACCTTAAAGTTAAAAAAATTTTCGGTATCAATTCATAAATTAATTTGCGAAGAAAAACACATATCTCGAAACTTAAACGCACTGGAATGATGTTTTCATATTTTAAACAATATTATTTAAATTTATTACGTTGTAGCAGCCAAAGCAATATAATTGGCAGATGCTTCAAAATCAGTGTTAGTTATGTTTTTTAAATTTGAAATCGAAAATAAAATTATGCCTATAGATCTTCAGAAATTCGGAGTTAATTTTGACTGTAACCAGAGTGTATACATAAAATTCTTAATGATAACGAATTCGAACTAAAAAAGGAATTGAGACTGATTTTTTGAAGAGAGCAGAGGAAAATAAATGAAAGGAACATAATAAATAAATGAAATAAATGGAGGAAAACAATAGAAGGCTTATTGTTAAACAAAATTTTAAATGAACTAAATTGAGACACATGAAATTATCAGTGTAAATATATCATAGGTCAGATATACGTAAATGTAAGCAATGTAGCATACAAAAATACAATTTTTTCACCGTAATATATGATAATACAAAATAAATGAAACAGGAAAAATCTGAAAGCTTTTATATTCCCCCTATCATTTACATACACATATACGCTTCGAAAGCATTTGGACTAATGTTCCTTTGGGGAAAAAATATTTAAAAAAGCCTATCTTTAAAATTTCCAATAAAGAGTCTCGCGGGCTGGAGATAAAAATGTTTTTTCCGCATAATGTTGCCGTTGGTCGCTTTGAAACCATTGAGTTTGTTAACAAAAAATTCGTTAAAGTTTTACAAAATATGAAATACACAATAAAACAAATTCGAAAGTCAAAATTTGGTCTTCCAGGGTGTTCATATTCGGCTGGAGGACTAAGTTACTCAAAATTTGATGGCTCTTGATACCGTTGTTTTTTCACAAAGCAAAACATGGTAAACATGGGTAATTCAATTGAATCCTTTTGTTAAAACTTAGCTATAACATTTGTAGAAACATGCTGCCATTGAGTTCCGTTTTTTTTTCGTATGAACTCTAAATTGCATATTTTATGTCATTATCCTGCATAAAAATTTTTTCCAAAAATATTAAAGTTACTCTGCATTAACTCTTGATAAGTTTTAATACAATTTTTTTCTAACAAATTAACTCAATTTTTATTTCACCATTTTTCGTTATTTCAACATTTTCCAAGGCAGTTTCTTTCTACTTCAGTTTTGCAAGGAAAAGATAATTTTCTAATATATTTTAACCTCATTACATCATATAATAAATTAAATGAACCATATTTCTTTCGGAGTTGTAATATTTTGGATTCAGACCTACAGATAATAACGTCTTATATTTCGACCCTTGAAGGCATTTAGTGCTTCTCCTATGGCTCTCACCCAGCAATCTTTCACTGCCATCCTGGGTGGATCCTTAAACCAAAGAGATTTATGGAGTTATGCGCAAAAGGGGACTTCAAACACTTATTCTTGATGGCGCCAAATCAACAGTTTGCGTTTCGATTTCAGGAAAGTCTGATTTTTAAAAGGTCCGAAAATATTTTTACGATATGTTGTGATTGAAAATCGCTGCCAACCTCTGCGACTATATGTCTCTAAACTTTAAATTTCGAACTGTTTCTTAAAATAAATAGGTTTAGTTTAAACAGATATTTTAGACCCATTTCATTGTCAATATTTTGTTCAGAATAATTTTAAATGGGTGTTTAGTTTAAAGCTTAATTTTACATAAAGATTTATAGTTAACAAAGTGAATAATTCTTGCAGCATCGTGCATGAAATATTTTTATTATTATTACCATTACAGCTGCTAATCACAAAGTATCTATAATTATAAAATGCTATAGCTAAAAAATAAAATTCACCACTTTTGAAATTGAATTTTGACACATTTTTCAAGTTTATTTATTTATTTTTCCTGTTTCGTGTCTTTGTACGTTATTATTTGTACAAAATACTAAAATGTTGCTCATTATTTTCGTTTAAATAAAATAAATAAATGAAGGAAATAAAAGTTTTATATAATTTTTAACTAACACTGGTTGCGACGACAAATTAACTGGGAATTTGGGCATCAGTTCATTTCGCGTTTTTAGGTTCTTTTATCAAGCGCAACATTTTTTAATACTTTAATAATTTTTTCAAAATTTTATTAAAAATTTTAATTATTTAAGGAGAAATGATAACTCAGTATGAAAATGGAAATTCTGCTTATTTCTGTTAACATATTGCACATATTTTATCTGCAAATATTTTAAATGAACAAGTTTTAATGTTGGCCCCCTGTTTTTAACTGTAGACAATTTTAATCATCTATAAAGGACTCTTTTCGCCGAAAAAGTTATAAAACTGATTTAAAATGGATTCTGAGGAGATTTTTTTTTTCGTGGCGTTTGTGCGTATGTACATAGTACGTATGTATGTATCTGGCACGACTCAAAAACGAGTAGCTTCAGAACGTTGAAATTTTGTATATAGGACTGCTATAATATGTAGATGTGAAGTTCCTATTTTGGTTGCAATTGACCGCACCAAAAGTATATAAATATATATATATATATATATATATATCCACTCTGTTACTCGGCTCAGTGAGCTGAGTTTTTTATTCTTATATGTTTGTAAATTGGGTATTTTTTGCTTTAAAAATGATTGAATTATGTTGTTGTTATCTTCCGGTTAAGGGGCTTATGCCTTTAGTAAATCTGCATGCAATATATGTAGAATTATCAACAATTTAAAAGTTGTTTAAGTTGGGCCAAGTCTAATCATTTTTAGCATAGCAATCATCTTTATTTACATTTGAAACTTAGCAGAATATAGGATTTGTTGTCAAGCTAGAGAAACTAACTTTCGCAACAACAAAGATAACACCTTCTTTTATTATTGCGAATTAAATCCTGCTTAATCCAATCTGGATATTCGAGAATAATATTCGAGGAAATAAGTGTTTAAGATTTACTTCGTCATTTCTAACATAGACGTTTTGAGTTTTTATGTATTTTGTAAGTGAGATCTGAATTAATTGAATTAGAGATTTTGAATCGTCTGTGAAAAACTGTTTCTCTTTTTATTGTTTGATAAATCTAAAACGATGTATTAGAAATTAAACATAGTATTTGAATAGAACATGTGGCAACGATTAGATAATTCTTCAGATAACATACATAATTTTTGTCCAGTCTGAGTTATAAAATGAATGAGATGTAACGCTGTTAAGTGAACCTAGCGCCAGATTGTCGCTTTGGTGAACAAATATAATGAATTTCAAAGAGTGCATTTATTGTATTGCGGTTATACGCTATCAACGAAGTAGATTTAATTCAATCGGATAAGTTTAAATGAAATGCAAAATGCGTATAATTTAATATTCAGTACAAGGAAGTAATGTGGTGTATACATCAGATTTTTTTGCATTTACCAACTGTGTCCACAGAAACCGCCGAAAGGGGGTTATCTTTAATGAGTTTTTCCTTGATTCCTTTCCGGCCGTTGTAGCGGGCACTGCGGTATGTTCCAATGAGAAAAAAAGTTCTCTAATATAATCCTGATGTTTTGTCAAATCTGATGTTTGTCACAATACCAGTAGCCAACCTTTGCATTTATAAACACTCACACTTACCAAAAATGGACTATTTATATGCTGTTTGCTAAGAAAATTTCACACTGTTGGAAATTTGCATGTTAATTTTTTTAATTGAATTTTATTATAAATTCTCAACTTCCTCTATTAATCAATATACTCCATAATAATTAATAGTATTACATTGTTTTGAAAAACATCGCTAATTTTTGGCACCTTGTTTTTCAGTTAGTATAAAAAGTGTAAAAGGTAAAAAAAAGGGTGAAAAATATGAACGGGAATAAAGTGCTTGTGTCCTTTAGGAAATGTTTCTAGGCTCTAGGAAATTTTAAGCATAATTATGAAAAATAAGGCTTGCCTTCAACATATTTCTTGATTGGCCTTGCATTATTAATGAGAAAAATATACCCTTAATGACACAAACATAGAATCTTTTTAGCAGTCTAGGTAAGGAAAAGGGAAAAATTAACAAAAGTGTATTTTCAGAAAAAGGCGAATATTTTTTATTGCATTTTTGAAGAAGAAGGAACACTTGTGTCATACTTATCGATGACCGATGTCAAAAAATGAAACGAAGAATAGATTATGCCTATGCAAGTGTCGAGGATTTTTACCTCAACTTCTGCGATGTATATTTGCTAAATTACTTTTCTTCCCCATCATTTAACGGAAAGAAAAGTTACGAAATGGTTAGCAAACTCAATTTTTTATAGTCAATTTGTAAAAAATGCAAAAATAAAAAAAATGTGCAATCAATACCCAGACAATTGTAGGTGGACTCCAAAACAAGGCATCGGGATTACCATTTTTTCTTCACTTTTGAAGCAGCCGTCCGAAACTTTATTTAATGAAGGAAGAACTCAAGAAAAATCGAAAAAACACGCTTCTTAAATTAAGCGTTTACAAGATACGGCCGATTAGCTAAAAGTCAACGTTAAACGATCATCAGAGTTTGGAACACCCACTGCAGCTAAGAAATATTCCGACATATCTGTAAACAATTTAACTCGCAGTGAGGCCAGCCTAGCGTGAGAGTTATTACTACCTTCAAATTGCTTGACAGTAGTGAGTTGGAAATCGAAATTTTCATTTAAATGAGCAAAACAAACAGATATCTGACGTTTATGCTGCATAACACACGTGAAAAATAAAAAAGCGACTCTCAGGATGTCTCGCAGTTTGCTTTCGTAATTTGGCTTCTGTCTAATATTTTTTCCGATAGCAATTAATCTTGGTGTTCTGTGACTGACCGAGCGTTTGTTATGCTCAAGATCAGATAAAACTGATGAGTGCTATTTTGAAAGAAATATTACCTCGACGGTGGGATGAAATCTGCCAACTCTGAGAATGAAACTTGCATTTTTGGACTGAGTGATTTATTTATATTGCTTCGTTTCTGCTGACGACTCAAATTATCTCTGGCTGCTTATTTGATTATCGTTGTATAACCCATTATAGTAATTCTTGAGGCTGGCTATGCGGTTGAAATTCTATAATTGATTGAAGTCATTCTTAGATTGACCCTAAATCGTACACTAAAAAAAACTTGAAAAGTTTTTAACTTAATGTTCCGTTCTTATGTTCAGAGAAATGCAAAGACAAATATTGTGAGGTATTTATTCCTTCGTTACGGCGGGATTTCGTGGTGTGATTATGGAAGTATGTCCGACTAGCTGTTGAAAGATCCGAGAGTTCGAATTCTAACAAGGATGATATATAACTGTTAAATGAAGTTTCTTCTCCATCATTTAACGGCAAGAAACGTTTCGAAATGGTTAATAAACCCAGTTTCTTACAGTCAGTTTGCATAAGACAGAACATTAAAAAAAGACAGGGAAAAAATTTAAAAAGTGATTAAATGTTAGAAAATGATCTGAAAGGTTTCAAATATTATTGGTCACGTCAAAAGAGTTTCTTAAAGCTTTTTACGCTCTCGTTCAGCTCGCGTCTAGCAGTTTGCTGCTGCACTACCTCCTGCTAATTTTTTTTGGTGTGTGTGTGTGTGTATTTTAAGCTTTATTATTAAGCATCATTTTCTTCGCCCTTATGATATACACTGCTGGCCACCCGAATTGGAACAGCTAGAAAGACAAGAGGTATCACAACAAAATTTATTTAGTAGATAACATGTTGACCAAGTATGAAATGATTAAATTTATAGACTTCTGTTAAGTGTGGTTCCTTCCAGAATCAGTAGCCAGAGTAGCCGCCATTGTTGGAGATCACCGCTGCCACACGCCTCGGCATTGATTCAAAGAGACTTTGGATATGTCCTTGGGGTACAGCAGACCAAGCAGCTTCCATACGTTGTGAAAGTTGATCTGGTGTGGCAGCTTGGGATGTAATCTGGGTCAATAGTTCAGCAACCATAGACCACATGTTTTCTATCGGCGAAAGATCCGGAGGACGAGCCGGCCAGGGAAGCAATTCAATCTGGCGAGTGACGAAGAACCCTTGGACAATGCGTGCCACGTGTGATCGCGCATTATCCTGTTGAAATATGGCTGTGGGAAAGCCCTGAAGGACAACTGGCTCCAACACCTCGGAGATGTAGCGCTTGCTGTTTAAAGTACCGGCAATGCGTACTAGAGCAGTGCAAGATTGATATCCAATACCGCACCATACCATTATACCCGGTGCAGGACCAGTGTGGCGGTGCACAACGCAGTTGTTCAGCATCCTCTCTCCACGATGTCTCCAGACTCAAATCCGACCATCGTGGAGTTGCAGACAAAAGCATGACTTGTCAGTAAAGACAATTTCATTCCATTCTGCCGTCCACATCCTTCTTTCATCGCACCATTGGCGGCGGAGACGTCTGTGGCTCTGCGTCATGGGTAGACGAAGCAATGGACGTCTTGCGGACAGACCACTCTGCTTATAAGGATGAATATATAACTTATATAACTAATATATATAACTAAACGGCGTCGAATGGTACGCGCAGACACTGGATGATGCGTTACGGACTGAATGTGCTGTGCTATGGTTCGTGATGTGACTGAGCGATCCGTCACTGCCATGCGCACAATGTTCCTGTCATCACGTGAAGTGGCGCACTGAGGTGGATGCGATCGAACATGTCGGGCCGTCGTACCCTCCTGCATCCAACGGTCACATATCCGCATTACAGTTGTCCGGTTTCGTCCAATACGACTACAGATTTCCCTGAAAGATAATCCACACTCTCGGTAAGCTACTATCCTTTCTCTGTCGAACTCGGATACTTGATCAAACGATGATCGCTGTTTACTACGAGGCATAATTGATCGTTTTTTTGAAAAAAAATCACAGAAAAAACACAATTGGCGAACTTGAAATCGTCGAAAACTCCAAGCCTTAAATAGTGCCTTGAAGTGGCGCCAGAGGCGCGCGTGATGTGCGTCTGCTAATCATTTGCATATCTCACCTCCGCTAATGCGTGTTGTAAATTTCCTGTTATTTGCATGCTTCCTTCAGGGTGTTGCATTTACGGTGGCCAGCAGTGTATATAGTTCAACAGTAAAATTACAAAAAAATTAAAAACGAAATAGCAGCGTATTTTTAGAATTCCTTATACAGTGTTAAATATTGTCATACAATTTCCTACTTCTCTCAGTTTATCATATATATTCACGTTTTGCTAAAATGGCTGGAAAAAATTTTTTGGTATTATTATTACTAACGTTTTATGGGTCAAATTTACTCGTTAAATATGTTATTCGCATTTACAAATAAAATTCAATTCGACAGCAAAATCACAAAATACTTAAAAACAGCATATCTTAATTTCCGATAGACAGTCTCACGCGCTGGAGATAAAAATATTTTGTTGCGTACAGTGGTGCTAATACTCTTTTTCAAATAGTTGAGTTTGAAAATCAGAAATTCATTATTAAAGTTTAAAGTTTTACAAAATATGAAATCGATAATAAAGCAAATTCGTAATTCAGAATTCTGGCTTCCAGAGGCACATGTTCGGGTGGATGACTACGTTATTTAGAATTTGGTGCCTCAACGAAACATTCCGTTTCGAGATTAATAGCCCATTTAGGCTAACGCCCGTTTTGGCCTAAAAAAGGGGAGAAAATCTCCCCTCTTTTATCATCTAAGCTCCTAACGCCTAATTGCTCTGCACTGGCACTCAAAACTAAAACGTGGTGAATGATAATTCATCACAACCAGGATTTCGCAAATGGATCCAATTCTTCCTAGTCGCTGCTGAAGTGATGGAGACTGTAAATTACTATTTTCTCCATAGTTACCGTATGTTTATATGGTATAATTGGTGGTGTCATAAGCAAGTCCAGCTAGCAATCGGAAGGTCTTCGAGAAGCAGTTCGAATTCCAGTAGGTGCTGCGAAATTCTTCGGTGTTCTGTCTTCGAACAATTCTAAATGCACCTAGAATGGCGCCCGAATTAAAAAATGGTAGCAAATAATCCTTCACCACCAGAATTTCGAAATTGGGTCCAGCTCTTCCCAGTCGCCCACCAGATGGCGAAGACATTTTCTCCATAATTACGGCGTGCTTTCGTGATATGATTGGTGTTGTTATAAGCACGTCCAGGTGGCAATTGAGAGGTCTAGAATTCTAATCCCCGTGAGGTACTGCGAAGTTTTTCCATTTTTTTTTTACTTATAAAAAATTCTTCATGACTTTAGAGTATTCCCGAATTAAAAAGTGGGAGACGATTATACTTCACCATCAGCATTTGACGACTGAATCTTGACATCCCTATTCGCTCTTTTAATGTGGGCGACTGTAAGATATTTCTCTCTCTTCTTACCACGTGCTCTAGTGTTGTAAGCTCAGAATTCGAATCCCGGCAACGGCACTGTTGAATTTTTTTCCTACTCCGAAAAGTAGTATTATACGCTTCACTTCTTTAAAATCAAAATTGCTTTACAGCAATGTTTTACACAAATTATTACCTTCCCGCTACAAATAATAATTATAAGATATTTTCTCCATCCTTTCTACAAGCCTTCATGGTTGTAACGGTAACACACTCGGCGCACATCCGAGAGGTCCAGGCTCGAATCCCGGCGAGGGCATTGCTCATTTGTCATGTCTTCCGCGTCAAAAAGTCCTAATGAGTCTACATAATAGTAATAATTGACAAGAAATTATCTTATTTTATCATGTCTGCTTAATGAGGCACGCATTTAGCACATACAGTTAACAAGTAGAAATCTCCGTAGTGGAAATACCCTGGAGGGTCTGGTGGATTTTTCATTTTTCTTGATCAAAATAAAAATGAATAGACTCTACAGATGCGCTCAGACTGAAATGAGATGAATGATTATTTTTCCCTACGAAAATCTGCCCTACAGAGTTACGTCAGGTTAATTGATTTGAAGAGGGAAAAGTACGTTAGGATTAAAGGAGAGGAGGCCTTCGTGAAGGACTTTCTACAGGAAACTAGTTCATATTCACGTTACACGGAAGGAAAACCATTTCCTGTTCGCCTAGGTTTGAACTCATGCCAAGCTACCGATATTCAGAGGGTTTAATCACTCGGCCTAGGGTGGCGCTTGGTCGACTGGATCTCTCGCCTTAACCCATTGAGGGCCCAGCTGATTTTTCATATTTCCTGTCATTGCAAAATCTAATAGTATCTAAACGTTAATGCTAAAACAGGCTTTATCTCGCTAAAAATCAATTAAAATTTTTTCAGGCGATTGAAATAATCGGAAGTGAATAAAGAGTTAAGAGAAATGGAAAAGGGAAAAAAAGTGTCTAAGTTTACATCAGTCATTATGAGTTTTATGAGTTTAGAGCTTGAGCTAGAATTCTATATATCGAATTCTAACCCAAACTGTAAAGTCAGTATTCTAAGTACACAGAGGCGGGTGTAAACTGAAGCAGTTACTATTTTTTGTAATTTAAATTAAACTGCATTACCTCATTATATGAGAATTATGAAAACTCTAACGTAATTTTCCTAAAAAAATTTGCATTATGAGTAAATAAATACTAGAAAAGAAACGTTCAAAGGGAAAAGTGATCTTCAAACTCGCTGAAAGGAAAACTTGTAAAGCATATTAATTAAAACGAAAAAATAAATTTGAATTAGTGGAAAAATAGTAAACAAGTCTGGAGAAATACCTAAATAAATGGAAATCCAGGAATAGAGGAATAGCCTGAAAAAGTTTTGAAACTAAGTAAACAAAATAATAATAATAACAACACAAAATGAAATTTGAAAGGATTCTGGCAATAATGATCGCCCAGAAAGGATCTTTTAAAGTTTAATGTGGTTTACCACTAGGGATTATAGATAGAGATGGTCCAGGTGGAATATAAAAACGTTTAATGCGATATTAGATGAGGATAGCTTTAGACTAACGTGTAAACACTATGCATCTTCTATACATTTAAAAAGAGAAAAATATGCAATGCAATAGCATAAAAATATTAAATATTGTATGTAAAATTTTTATTGGATGATTAGATATACCATAAATTAAATGCACTTTTATATAAATCAATCAGAATGAAAAGTAAAAATAATAATAACATTTTTAAGATGTGCATCTGCTGTTTTCAAATGTTTTAGTTTGTTAATTAATAATAGATATAGATGAAATATAAAAGAATAATATCTTACTTTTTTGTTATTGGCAACAGACTCGAACGAAAAGTGAAACAACGCAAAATCGCTTTTCGAAACTAATGGCCATTTTCGGCTTATAATATAAGGTTGGAGAGGAAATAACTCTTAATTCATTATTTCACGCTTTTTTAAACTGTGAATTGTACGGAAATCAACAAATCAAACAAATTTAATACTCCTACGCTGTTACTAAGCATAGTCAAGAAAACAATTCCTTTTAAAAGGAAGGGACGCTATAAAAGATTCAAATTAGTTCTATGCAGAAAACGTTGATGCTTATTCGATGTGAGATTTTACCAGCTAATAAATTAACACAATCATCACATTATAGGCTTTTGCAGCTAAAGAAAGGTCTAGGCTATGCATGTCGTCATGTAATTCACTACTATTTTGATGGAGAATATTGTAGGGGAAAGAAAATGTTGATGTCTTCTTTCCCTTACCTTGTCATTAAATTCTCGAAAAGATTTTTTATGTGGATGGATTCTGCAGATAGACTATATATACAAAATGTCAGTTGCTTATCCGGAATTCCAATTCAAATGAATGGGGATGATAGTTATCCTTCTGTAAACACCAATACTGTACTGAAGTGCAGTTCTTACGAGAAAACTTTACGATAGCTATTAAACAAGGTAGCTGCCTGGAGAATACTTTTTGACAAGGTTTGTTTGGTTTAGTTTATTATAACAAATCATTTATTTAGTTTATTATGGCAAAGCACGCTAGGGCTATCTGCCTAAGGGAAGGGATTCTTTCGTGGAGGACTTTCTAAGAGAAAGTGACTGGTACATTAGACATGGGGAAAACCAGAAAAACGTCCCTGCAGCGAGCCGGTTTGCTTGTATTCGAATCCAGGCTGGAAGTACCCATACTCAGCGATTTTACCACTCGGGTGCTGGTGGGCCGTTTTTGACAAGGTTGTATTTCAGTCTGAGCAAGAGATAACTTCTTTCACGTCTATGTAGTCACTTTATTAAATGTTATACATAAGTGATATAAGCAGGTAAAAGAAAGAACTACATACTTATAATTGAACATATCGTTTAAAGGACAGATTTTTTTTTATGTAAATTACAACGAATGCTGGAATTCAACAAATGCCAGCAAATACTTATCGAAAACTCAATCACGATGTTTGAAAAGCCTTTTGTTTGGGCATACTAAAAAGTTATAAAAATAGCCTAATAATAGTGAACCTTTTCTTTTAATTTAACGTGGTGAATGAAATTACGCATACAGATTATATTCAAAACATTTCACCGCTTTTGAACCATTAATCACAGGAACCAGATTTTCTTAACAGTTGCAATAAAATAAAAGACTATTCAGCGCTTCGAGTTTTAAAAAATCACGAATCTTAAAGCCGTTCTGTTTGAAATTCCGATTAATAAAATTACAGAATTTGTTTTCATTCCTTTCTCTTGGTTGTGTATATAAAGTCGAAATGAAATGTGAGAAAGAATTGTAAATGAATGGATAAATACAATAGCTCATCCTTTGTATCCAAAACTTAAACTATGTCTTCCCTCTTCCTCCGATGAAGATGTCTTTATCGGATAAGCAGTCAAACCCATTCGCATCTTGAGTAACCAACCTCCAAGCCTTCTATTCCCATCGAACAAAGTAATCGTCACGAAACGACAGCCTTTCAATCACGATTCGGAGGCAGCAGGTTCATCAACAAGATCCTCGCACTGCTGTAGGCACTGATGCCTCCCCACTGACTGCGCCGCGCCGCGCGCCCATCAAAACTTCGACCATTTAACATTGAACCCGTGTGATAAACATCATGCGGAGGACCCATAAACATGCTACGGCCACGGTCTAAGGCAAACACAGCGCCGGTAGTTTAGTAGGACCGTGTGCCCCATTCATAGTAATGTCAGCTCGTACGTTACATCGTTTCCGTCTAACCCGATAATATATTACGTATATAATATACATTATGGTTCGGAGGAGAATCATTTCTGCCACTATAGGGTGGGCTTGATTAAATGGTAAGCCTCGCAAAGTTCACTGTTGTAGGAAAGCATGGACGAGGGGTCTCGACAAATGCGTTTAGGAAATTTCCGATAGCGTATGGCTTTTCTGGAGGTATACGAGATATAAACGGAGTGAATATAGTTTGAGGATCGTGACGCAGATACAGGATCTTCCTCGCATATCTCATGCTTTATCTCCATGCGTGCTGTTTTTAACATGAATTTCATCCAAGCGAAATTGCATTTCTAATTTTGGAAGGTGGAGAATATGTTTAGCTTGCATTCGCAGTTAAGAGAATAACAGTCTAAATTAGTAGTCAGAAAATTTTGCTAAATGGTTTTTAGGTTTTTGTTAAAATACTTTGAAATTTATCTGTATATTCAATGTTTAAAAATAAAATAGTTTTTTTTGTGGCTACATAAATAGTTTGATTTCATCTGCTGATATTTAGGAATATATAGAGCTTACGTAGAAATAGTTTAAAGAAACTCGTTAGAGATGCACAAAATTAAAAGAAAGAAATAATTACTTACAGTTTTTTTCGAAAATTTAATAGAAACTACTTTTCGCTGTTGATGACAGAAATAAATAAGGATAATATTTTCAAGCAGAAGTACGTGTAAGCTTCCCTTGCGTTAAAAAACAGATCATCTCAGTAAGACTTTCGTAAGCGAGTATGGTATGAAACGAGAGCGAAGTTATTATTTATTTGCGTGGGAAAGAATACTGAATATTCCCAAGTCTATTAAAAAAACTAGAAAATCATACCGAATATTCCAAAAATCTCACTAAAGAAAATAATATGATAAATACTCGGTTTATATAAACAGAAGTAATATTGCAGAGAATGACTTTGCCTTCCAAAACTGAGAAAAAAAAGAGACAGAATACTAGAAGATATAGAAAAACAGTCGTATTTACGTTGAATCAGAGGAGATTCGGTACAGCACAGCAATTTTTGGAAAAGCAAAGTAAAAGTTTATTTTAGATTAATCTTAAATGCTGTTTAGATACTCTTAATCATTAAGAGTATATTTTCCGGCAAAATAAAAAATTAGCCTTAATAAAATTAACAGACCGCACATGGGTATATACAACACTTGAAGCTGCCCAAAAGCTAAGATTTATTTCTTCAAATACCCATGCAACTATGACCTCAAGCAACCATGGGTTAGGATTTATTTACTCGCGCACTTCATAGAATTAGCGAAAATTTTACAAATTTGTACCTAATTTTCATAGGATTCTTTATTTGTTTTCCTAGGACTACCATGAGCCATATGTAAAAGGTATTTATCTATCAAGACAAAATAAATATCTTGTGAACTTTTAAGAAAGGCAAGTCAGTAGGCAGACCACAGTACACACAAATATATTGTGTTAAGTCGATCTTCACAAATAAATTGTGGATAAGTCTAGAATTAAAGATATAAAAAATTCAAAAAGTAAATCCTAAATTGCCACATATATCTTATTATTTTTTAATGCGGATATTAAGAGTAACGATGTTGAGTACCAAATTCTGATGGCCGATTAAATTGCGTAAAGAATTACAAGAAATACTGATGAGGATGTAACAATAATGAAAACGATGAGAAGAAAAGAAGTGAATCAAAATTTAAAACTGAACCATCTCTTTCCAAAATGTCAAATATATTTTAGCTTGTTATGGACTGGTGATGAAAAATAAGCTGAATGTCCTCTGTAAGCATTACGTGATTTAGCAATCTCAAAATCGATCGCATGAGCCTGCATAAGGTTCTGTATGAAGCCTCGTATTAATTAAATGTAATTTAAGTTTACTAATTTACATTATTTTTCTAAAGTACATTAAAAATATAATTATTCTCCTAATTTCATTTTTTAGTATATTACATCATAAAAATAAAGCCCTTATTTCCACAATGAGCATTTATAAAGTTGTTCTTTTAAAACTTCGATTTTCTGAATTTTTTAATTGTTCGAACTATTTTATCATGTAATTAATTCCGTTAAGTTCTTCAGTAATTAGAAGGCATAATAACTACCAGTATAAGAAGCTCTATTCATATCTTATTATTATTTGTAACTAGAGTATCACCAAATCTGCAGTTTCTATGAGTATTTCGATTTGCCGAAAGCTGAGCTTTATCCTAGTCTCCTGTCTGATGTCAAAGGCTTGACGTAAGGCTATGTAGTTCTTTAATAAAGCATACACGTTTTTATAATATAAATCATTGCAGGAAATCGAAACATTCTGCAATGTTGTCTTAAACCTGTATGCTATTAAATCATTTTTGTTCGCAAAGTTTAATAGAATAAACATAACGTTTCACCCTTTGTTACTAACAGTGGAGATCATCTTTCACTGACACAAATATTACGTATTTAGTAAGCGTTTCTTAAAAAAGCAATATGGTATAAAGCAAAAGTTCTAAGAAAATAAGGGATACTTGTATCAGAATGAATTTGCTTATTTAAACGCACAATATATTTGTATGTATATGCATTTTTATGGATAGCTAAGATGCGATAATTGAAGATAAAAGAAAAGGAAAAAAACTGAAGATAAAAGGAAAATTTTAATCTATAATAGTCCCTTAACTTCAGTTTTTAACTTCGTTATTTCCTTTTCTTATTCTAAAAATCATAACATGTTTATAACAAATTTCTCTAATCTACGCTATTTCAAAGTTAATCCTTCTCGCATGATTCTTATATACATCTAACGCCGTAAGCACTTACATAACGCTTCAGCCAAACATAATATTAAAATTTGCGAACTGAAATTTAAACAACCCATCAAAATGAAGTTGAAATAGGATTGAATCATTCAAACCCAAGTCTTCATACTACGATCTGGGCATTCTTCATTTTCAATTTGAGTATTTCCTCTCTGTATTCTAAAAGTAGTAATAATTTTTCTGGACTGCGCCATTTCTAGATTAATCTATGTCACATGGTTTGCGTAATGCTGATCGCGTAGCTAATTCGGAACTTTAATTTATAGAATTGAAACCTCTCTAACTTAAGCCCAAACCTTCTCTTGGTGAGCTTCCATATTGGATAAATGAGCATTTTTAGCTCCTATCTTGGTTGCCGCTTGGACGTTATGTCGCTGTGCTTTCTTCCTATCGCAACAGTCAGTATCATAAATGTAAACACTCTGGAATTAGGCACGATTATAGTGCCAAGTGAATTGTGGCCACAAATGTCAATTTAAAAAAAGTGGAATTCAATACGCCTCGACTGCCAAATTTTCTAGTCATTACGGATTCCACATTTTAGCATTCTACTCTATCAGAAGTCTGCCTCTTCGATATGCATTTACGTTCTATGATTTCTGCATATTATGCCTTCAACATTGCTACATCTTTTTCTCTTAGAAAATTATTAATTTTCATTTGGTAATAGTCCCTTTTATTCCTCATTTTAATTTGGTTATCTCCCCCTTGTGTTCTAAAAGTAGAAATTGATTATGTAATATTATTTATAATAATTTTCTGAACTGCGCGTTTCCGTTTCATGCTTACTTTGATAATGCTGCTGCAATGCGGATGGCTTTCATCCAGTCAGATTAATGTAAACTTCACTACAAATATCGCTGCTACTAATGCACAGCCCTTTTTTTCTAGCTCTACTTGCTGCTAGATAAAACAGTGCTTTGCATGCATTTGATGCATAAGCTTGTAGAGATATTAGGTATTTTAGAAGCAGGAGATGAAAAATGAGCAACGCCTTCGCCGGGACTCGAAAACGGACTTCTGGAATACGCGCCCAGCGTGCTGACCACTTCACCACGAAGGCATGCGAAGAAGGGGAATAAATACCTTATATGCTCCCTCTTTTAAAGGGCGACTGGGGATTAGGGAACCCAATCGCCAGTCCTGCTGGTGAAGAATTATCATCCACCACCTTCTTTAGTTCGTAGTTCTTCTTTAGTTCTTCGCCACTTGTAGAGGCATTAGGTTATTTCGCAAGTAGGACTGATGAAAAATGAGCAACACCTTCGCTGGGACTCGAACCACGGAAGTGTGAAATACGCGTCCAGCGTGCTGACCACTACACCTACACCACAAAGGCATGCGAAGAAGGTGGGAAAACTACCTTATATACTCCCCCTTTTAAAGGGCGACTGGGGATCAGGGGACCCAATCGTCAAATCCCGTTGGTGAAGAATCATCATTCACCACGTTTTTAGTTCGGGCACCAGTGTAGAGACATTAGATATTTTAGAAGCAGGAGATGAAAAATGAGCAACGCCTTCGCCGGGATTCGAACCACGGATCACTGGAATACGCGTCCAGCGTGCTGACCATTACACAACAAAGGCATGCGAAGAAGGGGGAAGAAATATCTTATAAGCGTATTTACATTGAAACTCGTGTATTGCATTGCCTTATTCATTTTTTTGTAATCTGCTACTCTGTAGTCTTAATCATTTTATAGCATAACCAGAAATAGAGGAATTTAATCTATGATTCAAAAATAAACGTTTTAGATTAGAACTTTATGTAAGTATAATTTATTTAAAGTAGAACTTTATGTAAATATAACTGTAATGATTTTGCATGAACGTTAATACTCATATTGTTTTAGATAATGCAGTGTTTTTGATATATAATACCTACCTATTATCTTAATTTATTGCAAAATTCCTTCGATATTCTAAAAGAAGCATTAGCAGAGAGAAAATTAAAAAATTTTCAAAAACATAATTTTCTAGTTCCAGATAAAGTTATACAATTTGATTAAATACATTCTAACAAATTCTTTAGTGAAAAGAAAAATAAATTTACGTTAATTGAGTAATACAATAATTAAGAACATCTTCAGAAAGCAAATAAAGTGCCTCGACACCAGAGCATTGTAGAAAATTCTCAACATTCTTGAAAAGGGTAAAATTATGAAAAAGCTTTTCTTGATATTGTATTTCATTTAATCATTTTATAATTAACTACTAAAACTTTATAAGCTTAACATAATGCAAAGACTTAACTATACTAATATAAACTAATGCAAAAATTTACTGTAAGCTTAAAATTAATACAAAAGATTATCAGATTATTCAGCTTAAACTTGAATAAAAGTAATTTCAATTCTGATCCATATTGTACATTCAGCTGAATATATTCTTAGTTTTATATTAAATTTTCACTTTACGTCTATTATATAATTTTAGAAAAAATATAATATATGTAATTTATTAAATCGTTTACACTGTATTATTAAAGTCCCTTGAAATGTAGAAGATACAAATATTTGAAAATTAATGACAATATATCAAAGTATTCTCTTACACAGAATTATGTAAAACCATTAATGATTAAAAATACGAATCTATATAACAAAATCATCATTACTGATTTTGTTATATAGATTCGTATTTTTCATTACTGATTTTGTTATATAATCATCATTACTGATTTTGTTATATAAATTCGTATTTAATAAAACTGTGTTAAATAAAGATTTTAAAGGTTTTCTGTATAGCGAATCTGTATTTCTGTATAGCGTATTCTGTAGCCTGAGTTTTGTATTAATAAAATAACATTAACTATTTAATATACCATAGAACTTTCCCATCGAGAAATTAAAGTCAAGCTTTTTTTTCCTCCTAAAATGTGTGCTTTAAATACCTTTAGATTAAACTATACCACCAGTCAGTTTCTGACAGAAATTTCTTCAAACACAATATTATAAATATATGTATTTAACGAAAGATGAGATAAGATACATTTGAATACTTTAGATAAATGAATTCTAAAACGACTTCTTAAAGTAATTCATGATATGATGAATTTTAAGTAGACGCTTATCAAAGTTAATTCGTATAGGCAAGCTTTATATCAGTAGTAAAGTACGCATTTTTTTGTCTGATATTAAAATTTTTCAAGTTTTAAACTGTAGCTATGTTTTTTGTTTAAAAATAGAGTTAGAAGATATTTTAACATAATCATCCTACTGAAGGATGTAACTTTCACTCCCTCTTGCAATTTGCCGGATTGATATCGAGAAATCAGCTTCTGAATTTGAAATTTGAATTAAGTAATTAATATGAATTTTTTTTATAAAAATAGCTGTATATATAACTTACTGATATGTCAGAATATATTGACGTAATATAATGATTTACACTTTTTAGCTTAGTATGTTAAAGGAACAAGAATTTCTTATAAATTTGTTTATAGTTGACTTGTAAGATCTCTCTGGCCCAACTTGTCAGTCGCTGGATAGTGAATCACAAAAACATGCGAAGGGGTTGAAACCCTTTTATTGTACTTTTAGAATTACAACTGCGTCTCCTCGACGCTCACAAACTGCGCCAATCCGGCGGTTGAACTAAAAGTAAGGTAAAACTGAAAATAAGAAACTAGATGAACAAATGTCAAACACTACCGACGAGGCTCTGAGATCTTAACTAACCGCGTTTTTAATTATCGCTGATATTCAGCAAGATTACTGATTTAACAGTTGAAATCTTTATTTCACATTCATTCTTCATGCAAACTTTAATTTAAGTTGCTTTGCCCCGGTTCTCCACTTTATTTGTAGTGTCCAACGGAAGTATTTCATGTTTTTTGTATATCAACACTTCCCCTAACCACAATGATTTGTTAGAATTCGATCAACCAACTATGACACACCCTAGTCCGTCATACTAAATCTCGATGAGGTATATTTAATCTTCTTAAACTCAAGTGTTGGTGGAGAACCCTAAAAAAAGTCGCATTCATTCTAAATTCCCCCTCATTCAACTTTTCACATGCAGGTTTTCGTTCCAACGCATGATTTTATCTTCTAGTTAACATTTAGATTTTAACTGGTTTCTTTTACCATTTACTTTTAGTATGTCAAATTTTATGCTTTTACACTAAATTCTACTTTTACATAGCTTTAAAGTATTTACATATCTTTACAAAATTCTAATACATACCATTCTTACAATATACAATAAGATGAACAAGAAAAAGATATTTTACTTCACGCTTCTTCGCCAAGCTGGCGGTCCTGAAACTAAATTTTCCATTAATACATAAAATACGAAAATATTTTATATCTGACCAAATTTTGGCTTTAACATAATAAAACCAGTGTTTCGACCAACAGGAATTGCTTGTTCTTAGACATTAAACTTAAAATCTTGCTTTGCTTTCGCTAAATACAGTAAACAAAACTGAGTCTCAACCGAGACAAATTGACTTCCTTCAACATCTAGAAACTTCGTATTTACACATAACAGTTCAGAACAAAAGAAAAATTTATAGAAGGTTTAACTTATCTTTGACTTTTCGATGCTTGGAACTCAGTCATCCTCTTTTCACAGAACTCTGTCCATCTCAAGGAATTCATAGCAGTCAGCCTGCGCCTTTGACTTCTTTGGCTCTCCTCCATAGGCTTTCTTTTCTGGCCTCTACATGCTGGCCTTTTGGGGTGATAATCTCCGGGTTCCTGTCTTTTTCTCTTGACACATTGGATAGCTGTTTTTGGGGACCTCCGGTCTGGGTTCTTGCTTGAATTTTTTTGCTGGTTGAAATCTTTTCGCTCTTGTTGTCTCTTTTTTTGCAAAATCGGCGGCCTTGTTTCTCTTTGGATATCAGGAACTGGACGCGGTTGCGTTAACTCGTCTCTTCTGCTGTGGGATCTTGTTACTGGTTTTTTCCTCATGCTATCTTGGAAGGATTCTTTACGGGACGTAGTTGTTCGCTTAACCTTTTCCTCTGCTGGAGTCTGGAGGTTTTCAGTCCACGAGGTTTTGGGATCCTTGCATAACTTATAGAAGGGCTCTGTTCTTCGGCGGTTCTCTGCTTCTTGGGTTCTTCGGCAGTTCTCTGCTTCTTGGGTGGCGGAGCAGACGGCCTTCCTTCTGGACCTTCCAATTGTTGGGACCTTGAATCCTCCAATAACCTTTTAAGAACTTCAAAGTCATTCTTCTGATAATACCTTTCCACCTGGTCGGGACTTGCTTTACAGGTGTCCCATCTCTCGTTCTTAAGATATAATATGGCTTCCTTGATTTACTAAATAATATTAAACTTCTTCACCTGGTCGGGACTTGCTTTACAGGTTTCTCCTCTCTCGTTCTTAAGGTATAATATGGCTCCCTTGATTTCCTGAATAATATAGGGACCTTCAAATCTCGGAGCCAATTTTGCGGAAAAGTACTCTGGTGCATTTGATAAACAAAATTTTCTTTTTAAAACTTTGTCCCCCACTTTAAAATCTGCTTCACGGCGTTTTCGATTATAATAAATTTGCTGTCTGTTTCTTGCCATATCTGAATTTTTAACCGCCTCATGAATCAATTTCTGCACATCTTTTTGCCTAAATTCTTGTTCCCTTTGTTGAACAAAGAATAATTTATCTAGAGGTGTTATTAACTTACGCCCTAAAAATAATTCCGCTGGCGTTTTTCCAGTGGAGTCATGAATTGCTGTTCTTAAAGCATAAGCTAACTCATCTATGTAGCCATCCCAGCGCTTGTGATGTGTGCTAACATAACTTCGAATTATTTTTACAATATTTTTATTAAATCTTTCCGCGATGTTTGCCTGTGGTCTGTACGGAACTATCTTGATATGGCGTATGCCAAGTCCAGAGCAAATGTTCTCAAAAATTTGGCTAACGAATTGTTTGTCGTTATCGCTAATGACTTTTATCGGTGCACCGTATTTGAAAATGTACCTATGTAAGTATGTAAGAATGCATCTGCAACTGTTTTGGCTAATGCACGTTTAAGTGCAACAATTTCTGTCCACTTTGAAAAATGATCTATAATTACTAAAAGATAACGATTTTTATTTAACTCACTCTGGGGGAAAGGACCAAGAAGATCTATGCCTAATATTTCATTCGGAAATGTAGCGCGAATGCTATTTAAGTACTCGGCCGGGCTATAATTAATATCATTAATTAACTGACATTGCTTGCAGGACTTGACATACGCAGTTACTATTTTGTATAATTGCGGGAAATATACCGCCTCGCGTACCCTTTTTATTGTTTTTCTGATCCCCAAATGACCCGATGTTGGCGCGTCATGTAATTCCTTCAAAATGCTCAATCGAAGCGAGGCTGGGATGACTGGCCTATACTCGAAGTTTTCGTTTGTTGATTTAGTATAAAACAATAAATTATCTATTATCTCATAGTTCTGTGCTCTACTTCTTATTGCGGCCACATCTGGGTTTTCGAAATTATCAGGGTCTTTTAAATAAGCGTAAATATTTCCGAATTCAGGATCAGCTTTCAATTCAGCAATAATTGTCTCTCTAGAATCTATGATTTTAGAAGTTAACACAGTGCATTTGAGTTCATTTCCTTCATCGTCCAGTTTTATTCGGGATAGTGCGTCCGCGACATTATTTTCCTTTCCCGGTTTATACTTAATTATTAGGTTATATTCTTGAAGTTTTAGAGCCCATCTTATTAACCTGGGCGTTAGATTTTTTCCCGAGTAAAGTCTACCAACGGCCGCATGATCCGAAAAGACCGTTACTGGGGCTTTGCCAAAATGAACTCTAAACTTCTGTACAGCCATTAATACTGCTAATGTTTCTCGCTCCGTCGCTGTATAATTCCTTTGGGTAGCGTTTAATGTTTTACTAAAAAATGCTAAAGGATGCCCTTTCTGCATGAGCACTGCACCTATGGCATAGTCCGAAGCGTCGGCTGCAATTTCTAAATTTTCGTCACCTTCCGGGAATTTCAAAACAGGGGCATTGATGAGCGCTTCTTTTAACTTCTCAAAAGCTGTATTTGCCTCTGCTGTCCATGTAAACTTACTTTTCTTTCTTTTAAGTACTAACAACGGTTCTACAATATTAGCGAAATCCTTTATGAATGATCGATAATAAGAGCATAACCCGAGGAAAGAAGACAGTTTCTTTGCGGTTTTAGGAGAGGGGAAAATTTTGATAGCCTATAGCCTTTATCTTTGAATCTTGAGTTTCTATGCCCTTTTGCGAAATTTTATATCCTAAGTATTTAAGTTCTTTTGTCGCGAACTTGCATTTTGATGCGTTAATTGTTAGATCGGCCTCTTTTAATAACGAAAAAACTTCCTGCAAGACCTTAATATGCTTCTCCAACGAACTACTTGTTATAATTATATCATCTAAATAAATTAAAGTCGATTTTCCTAGGACAGGTTTTAGAACAATGTCCATAGCTCTCTGAAATGTCGACGGGGCCCCACACAGCCCAAATGGCATGCGTAAAAATGCATAAGTTCCTGATTTTGTGATAAACGCGGTTTTATGTATATCTTCTGGTTTCATAGCTATCTAATAGTAGCCCGATGTTAAATTCAAAGTAGTCATATATCTCGTAGATTTAATCTTTCTAATTATTTCCTCAATCACCGGCAGAGGGTAAACCGGGAACTTTGTAATGCTATTTAATTTTCTATAATCAATAGCAAACCTCCAAGCTTTTTTATCAGAAGGCGGGAAATCATTCTTTTTCCTACATAGCACCACTGGACTCGCGTAATCACTGTTTATTGGCGAAATAATCTGATTTTGCAGCATTTCGTTTATATGCTCTTCAATAATGAGCTCTTTCTGTTTATCATACCTGTAGGGTTTGGCCTTACAAGGTTTATTGCATGTTAGTTGTATGTCATGGGTTACAATTTGACAATTACCCGGACGTTCTGAAAACAAATTTGAAAAAGTACTCACCACCTGTTGAATAGCTTGGCTTTCTTCAAGGGTCAAATGACTTAAATCCAATTCAGGTTCCTTTACCGGCTCCACCACCCGTCGTTGCATCTCCAGCGTAATTGCATTTTCCTGAAAATCCAATCTGGCTTTTGCGGACTTCAAGAAATCCATTCCCAAAATCACTGGGTTCTGTAAATTTTTCACCACGAAAAACAATATTCTAAGGTTTTCTTCCTTTATCTGCAGTTTTAATGATAATTTTCCGACACATTGACATGTTTTTCCTTGGGCGGCTATAATTTCTGTGTTTCTATTTTTAAATAAACGTAGTCTATGAAAGTTGTCATTGTTGAATTTGTAGCTCAGGAAATTTCCTTGGGCTCCTATATCCACGAGCGCTTCCACTGGGACTTCGCCGACCAGGACTTGGATGACTGGTAACTGGAAATTTTTCATCACAACCGTGTTTAGGTATCTTCTTGAGGGATTTTGTGAAATTTCAGGAGTCTGGACCCTCGCTTTTACAGGCCCCTCTAATCGTTTAAAGCTTTGTTCTGACCTTCAGTCTTCTGGGTACGCGGACGGTTTTTTTCGAATTTCTTCTCCGCGCTTTGACCTTCGTTCTTCGGTGACTTAGCTTGATAGCTCTTTCCTCCATAAGAGTATTTCGTCCTATCGGCCGCCAAGTTTGAGAACTGTCTTCTGGAACCTTGAGGATATGCTGCCATTCTAGATTTTTCCGCTATTCGTCGGTTTTGGAACTTGACCGCCAACTCGAAGAGTTCCTGCAAGGAGCTTGGATTTCGGATTTCCATAAAGTCTTGGACAGCAGGTAGTAATCTGGGTAAGATTATTTCAATTACCTCATTATCGGGTTTCTTTCCATACAGCATATTTACCAGCTTGATTTTTCGTAAAATGAACTCTGTTAACTCTTCGATGTTTCGCTGATAAAAACTGTAAAGTTCAGCTTCCAACTTTGCTCGGTCTTTCACTATGGGAAAGGCTTTTAACAACGATTCTTTAAAATTTTCAAATGTGTATACTTGACCTCCAAATTCTCCTAATAAAAATTTTCCAATATTTTTCCACAATAGTGCGGCCTGTCCTTTTAACGCAGACATGGCGATGGCAACTTTTTGCTTTTCGGGCACAGGATACAGCTGGAAATGGCTTTCCAGGCCTTCTAGAAATATCGCTACAGAATTTTTTCCGTCAAAATTGACGGTTGGCTTGATAGATGCCCTCATAGTTTGGATTAAGTATCCGAACCCTTCCAACTGGTTAGCCATAACTTGCTCTTGAAATTCTACAGGAGCTTCAACCAAATTATCGGCCATTCAAGTTCGTGAGATTTTCGGGCGCCAAATGTAAGATCTCTCTGGCCCAACTTGTCAGTCACTGGGATAGTGAGTCACAAAAACGTGCAAAGGGGTTGAAACCCTTTTATTGTACTTTTAGAATTACAACTGCGCCAACTCGGCGGTTGAACTAAAAGTAAGGTAAAACTGAAAATAAGAAACTAGATGAACAAATGTCAAACACTACCGACGAGGCTCTGAGCTCTTAATTAACCGCGTTTTTAATTATCGCTGATATTCAGCAAGATTGCTGATTTAACAGTTGAAATCTAGCACTTCTGCAAGGCTAGGCACACAGGCCGATATGCGCCGATCTAAATTCTACTAAGGAAAATCTCCAGCGTAGATTCAAAGCAAGACTTTTACACGCTCGTTTCGTCTACTATTTAACTCAACTAGCTTCCGCTAAATTTGAATAAACTGCGCGTGCTACTACAATTTACATACTCTGGCACGGGCATTTCTAGGGGAAAAATGAAGGCTAAACGGGAAAGGAATATGAACTTAAAATAAATGTTAGTTAAAATAAATATAAACCCTACAGACTTGTAATGGCCTACATATATTTAATAACTGCAAGTGATTTTTAATCCACAAGAGAAAATCAGAAAAACTTAATATCTAAATAAAAATTTTAAACCAAGACGTAAATTTATGTTATTTATTAAAATTAAAGATAAGATTTAAATACCCCTAATAAAGTAAAGATTTTTTCAAATTTTTCTTTTTCTTTATATGACATTATAAAGTATTATTATGCAAAATTAAGTAACAAAAATAAAAAATGCATTAATTAGTAAGTTTAAAAAAATAAATAAATTCATAAATTGTAAGCTTGGTACTTTGCAATAGAGGCATTAAAAATAATACAAACTTAATACAGTTTGAGTTATTTAAACAAGGAAATAATACTCCAATTCCGTGGTTTTTATTTTTTTATTCATATATAATTTGAATATGCAACTTGGTTTATTTTTTTTAGTAATATGAATAAACTAATAACGAATTAACTCTGTTACAATAAAAGCTGTTTTCTGATCAAAAACAAAATCAGGAAATATAAGCTGGTTGTCATGATCGTAAATTCAACAGGTAAAATTTGTTTTGATATTCTTTTTGTCAATTTCAGAAACATATATTTCAGAGAAAATGTAAGATCCTACTACTGAGAAATAAAATTTTTAATTTCAATGACCTGGGAACTAGATACGTGCTCTAGGTATGGAAGACTAGATTTCAGAAATGTTTTTTTTTAATTTATAATGCATTTATAAAAGCATGCAGTGCACTCTAAATAAATAAACACTTCTAAGCTCAAATAAAAGTGATTTCATTACTCTGAAGAGAGTTTGAAGACATTGCACTTAAGAAAGAATTGATAATATTCTTTGCTAGAAATTCAAACTTATATTCCGAGAAGAAGTACGTGAGTGAGAAAACATAATTAATTAAACGAACATGAGAATGTATCTTAATAATTATAAATTTTAATTAAAAAAATTTCTAATGTTATTTTAATCCACTTTTGTGCAAAAATTTTTCGAGCAAAAAAGAAAGTATCATTTTTACAGCCTTAACTGGAATAGTGGTTGGCGTTGCTGGCTGCGATAGCACTGGGATTGAGTTTGAATTCTCGTGTTTGCAAATGTGTAGTGTCTTTGGAGCTTGGGAACATTTAAAACATCTTCAAGCTGAAAATCTCCTCAAGAGAATGGTGGTAGTGTACCACTAGATCGCGCGGCGTTATTCTTCATCAAAACTGGGACAGAACTATGTAAAAATTGCATTCTCACCTATAATGATCACTTTATCAAATAAATAATATTTAAGCAATAGCAGTTTTTATTAGAAACTATAACGCTATACGTCAGTATTAAGAAGATTTAGAGTATCATCAAAAAGATATATTTTAAATCCATTTCTTGCATCATGAAAAGATGCCAATATAAAAAGCTCAAACCAAAAAAAATTATTCTCGGAAAATCTAATTATTCTGTAGAAAACATTATAACGCAATAGGATTTATCCTGCAAGATGCGATCTGTTCCTTACAAGTATGAGTCTTAACAACATATTGGTTTAGTTATGAATTTGAAGCAAAATCCATTGGTGGCAAAGGGGAAAAGCTAAAGAGTGATGATAACTTGTTTTGTATTTTGCTTTTCAGGGCTGAATTTAAATTGTTCTATCTGCATGGGAATTTCAGGCTTTAAACACTTCTCCTCATAGGTTACTGCAAACACACAGATTCTCTTAGAAATTCCTCAGAAAGGCTTCTTTCCCCCAGACAACTATCTTGAATATTATATTGTAATTAATTTGATAATAAAATCAAGCTATTAAAGGAAATTTTCTCTTGAAATTCATATCCTCTCAGATATTTCATTCCCATGTTTCGAAAATATGTAATTGCTATGGTACGCACTGTGCTGAGTAAAAAAAAAGTAAATACAAGTCTTAAATTGTTTTGTCAGTATTAAGTTGTCAGCATATTTTTTTAGAGTTTATTTTCAAAACTTCAGAGAAAAAAATATAAAACCTTTCAATAAAGAAATAAAGATATATTGAATTATTTTAAAGAAAATTATCTCGACAGTGTCAATTGTATAATTTGAGTATGTATAAATAAATATATGAAATATGGATCGCTCAACGAATTTACAAGCAATTTGGCATTTAAAAAATTACTCGATAAAATTTTACGAATTTGTTTGGGAAGATGCATAGCATCATAACATATAATCACAAATTAAACGATCAAATATAAATGCATAAGACACTAACTTGTATCTAAAGTTAAATTTAAATTTTTATTTACAGGACGACCACCGAGACCACCTGCCTCAGAAAAGTTGATTTTGGGGGAGAACATTGTAATCTTCAAGTTCTAAGTATACAAAAACAAAAGTGGAAACAGTTTCGTGTATGTCTTATAAGAGGAGAGTGAAGTGAGATTTTTCTTTATGTATCCGGTTAAACGTTATCACTAAAAATAAGTTGGTTATTACTTAAAAAGTTAATTATCATTTTTAGCTATCACTAAAACTCTAATGATCGGAAAGGAACTTTTTTTTACCTACTTAAATTAAACAAATAATGTCATATTAAAATAAAAGTGAAAATAAATTAACTCTGATAATAAAGAAATAATCAAATATTGATTAATTCAAATAATCGGGATTATTATTTGCAGTTTTAATAGATAAATATTGAAAATCATATCTATAATGCCTCGAAAAACCTGATAATGTTAATTTAACACTGCATCTTAATGTAGCCAATTTAAATCGCAATACTGCTATGTTATACAAAATTCAATTTATTATCTTTAACTCAAGCCTATACTCAATTAAACTTAAAATTAAGGAATAGACAACGGAAATTGCATTGATATGCAACTGACGGTGAAACGGTGAGGTGTGAATGTGAGATATGCTCTCGGGTGATTTATTTTACCCTAGCGACAATTTATTTCCAGATGAAGTTAAGAATTATCTCTATGATAAAATGTACTTGAAGGAAACTCGTTTGGTTAATTAGAGCTTGGCGAAAGTGCACATTTTTAAGTACTGTTAATAATTCTTTTCCCCATTCTCTTCAACTTCTTAGCACAATGTTTATTCGTAATCAAAAATATGAACAAATATATTTCGTATAAAATAACATTCCAAGTCAACAAGCAAAATTATATTATTCAATCTCAATTATTTCTTCTTTGCATATAAAATTGGATTTTGCAAACTTTACTGCAGATTGTTCAATACACCTAAAATACATTTCAAAAGAACAGCATCCTTAAATCTCTGTTTAACGTTTTAAGAATCGCCCTTTATTTAATGATACATTTTAAAATATGAAATAATTTCACCTGCATATACTTGATAGATATTTAAAAGTTACAATTTCTGAAATATAAATGTTTTATGCACCAATTACATTAATTGTACTGAGATAAAACGCTTTCTAAGCTCACGACGTTTCTATATATTCTAATTTCTTACGCTTTCCTTTTTGTAAGATTATTTCTGCTTTAATTCGTAAAGCCAAATGACACTGGTGCAAAATAAGTAAAATTTCCAAGATTTTGGCGTCCCGAAGCCCTGAAAAGCGCTGAAATTTAGCAATGTTCATCAAACTTTTATTATTTAAATTTTCTAACTTTTTTAATCCTTTCCTTTAAACTCTTGTTTTCCGCCTACAACTCTCTGCCAGAATGAGATTTCAGCATCGCGTTTCATGTAAATGAAGAAGAGTCAGTATTTAATAGGAAGTTCAGTCACTTCCATAGAAAAGCTCTGAAATTCTCAGTAAAGCGTGTTCTGCCTTCGAACCACGTCGTTGCTTTAAGCCTATCTTACTACGATCGGCTGTAGTCTTATGTGCATGTTAGTACTCTCTGGGGATGTTTAATTACGGGCCAACTCGGTTAGTTATTTTTGTACAGCATCGTCTAAAGTTTAGCCAGCTAGAATTAGTTTAGTTCCTTATTTTCTATCTTAAGCCCGGCTTTTCTGTAATCCCGTGAGGGATCGTCTGTAGTATTTCTCTGAGTGAATAAAAGAGTATTTTAACTCTTCTTTGGATTTATATTTTAAAGTTGCAAGAAGATCAGCGAATAGTCGCTAGACGCTTCAGTAATGGTCAAGTATTCAGGAACACGTAAATTATCTATAACTTTATACTTTGCATTAAAATCTAAGTATAAAATTGATTTATTAATCACAGAAATGTAATATAACAGTTTCCGATTAAGTCGCTTATAATGTCAAGGATTAAATATCCAGCAGAAAATATAGATGCATTGTATTTTGTAAAAGAAATCCTCATTTTTCTTTCTTTACAAACGAATGGACAAATACACTCTTAGACAAAAGAAAACGAAGCAAGACCACGCACCGAGAAGATATAAAGCAAATTGGACACAAATTGATATGCATACAGGTTTCGACCGAAAATGCAAAATTTTACATTTTGGCTGCCAATGAATGAAAGGTTGCCGCTACAGCGCATCTGATCCGCGCAACTGGCAGGATATTTAAGAGGAGAAATTACGATTCCAGGTCATAAATTCTTCATTAATTTCATTCCGTGTACTCTGGCAGATAGTAACTATGCCTCGCATACAGGTGTACGAACGATATGCACAGATGTTAGAATTTGAGAGAGGTCGTGTAGTTGGGTTCAGGAGCCGGTTGGCTTTATCGGCGAATAGCTCGACATTTGAGCAGGAGCGATGCCATTATTAGACGATGTTGGCAGGAATGGGTGAACCATGGCCGCACACAACAACAAGAAGGAAGCGGTAGGCCTAGAGAAACAACAGAACGTGAAGACCGAGCAATCGTCAGAGCGGCACTCACAGCCCCAGATGCATCATTATCATCGATTGTACGTGCAACTAGTGCTTCAGTGACCGCAAGGACCATTCATAGACGGCTCAAAGAAAGGGGGCTGAGGTCACGGCACCCCTTGCGCTGACTACCATTGACCTCTGTACAACGTCAAGCACGTTTACAGTGGTGTCGGGCTCATTCGCACTGGAATGTCACTGACTGGTGTAGAATAGTCTTCAGTGATGAGTCCTGCTTTTAACTGAGCCCCGATGACCAGCGAAGGCGAGTCTGGAGACTCCCCGGATAGCGGTGTGACACCAACCTGACTGTCTTCCGGCAGACAGGCCGACAACCAGGAGTGATGGTCTGAGGTGCCATTTCATTTCATAGTAGGGCCCCTTTGGTTGTCTCCCGTCGCAACCTTACAGCGCAGATGTGCGTCGACGAAGTTCTAAGGCCTGTTGTGTTGCCCTTCATGTCACGCCACCATGGGCTTACATTTCAGCAAGATAATGCTGCAACAACACTGCACATGTTTCTACTGCTTGCCTTAGCGCTTCCCGAACATTACCTTGGCCAGCAAGGTCGCCAGATGTCTCTCCTATTGAGCACCTTTGGAGCATTATGGGCAGGGCCTTCCAACCAGCTCCGGATGTTCACGATCTAAAGCGCCAGTTCGACAGAATTTGGCACGATATCCCTCAGGAAAACATCCTCAACCTCTATCAATCGATGCCAAGCCGAACAACTGCTTGCATAAGGGCCAGAGGTGGACAAACGCGTTACTAACTTTTTCGCTTTGTGAAGCTCTATCACTTCAATAAATCATCAACAAAATCGACCGAGATATTTTGTATTAAAATTAGAGATTATATTCAGAGGTTTTATACGAATTGAAGAATGAAACTTTGCAGTACGTAGCGAAAAATTAAATACTCTTTGGAGAAATGTTTCTAATGTTTAAGAGTTTAAATGAGGAGCACTTCTATGCAGTGAAAAATATTAATCAATATAATTTTTTTCGTAATACATATTCCCATAATCTTATAGAATTCATACTCTGGAAAGCAACAGCCAACTAGTAGCATTATTTTAATTGATTTTAAAAGAAAAATATTTGTATTTTAATAATTTTGTACTTGTACCAGATTATGATTCTAAAGTAATAAAATTTCATGAGAATATTCATAACGTATTTTTATACTTTGAAAACTTCTAAATTACTCGTATGAAAGTTCTTTCGGCATACCAATGTTACAAAATTGTATGTAAATAGACTAGCAAATAACATAAGAATACCACTGAATGGCATTTAAAGAGGAAAACAATCATCCTCGAATTATTTTAATTTATTTATTAACCTATCCCTTAACGCAAACTCAAAGGACGTCAAATACAGCAAATTTTAGAATTAAATATCTCGGTCAATTTTGTACTGCAATTTAATAATTTTCTTTTAAGGAGGTCGGAAACCCCTATACCGACAATGTTAAATTGGTCATTTTCGATGTACCTCGAAATCTGCTGTAGATACACGTTCGAAATTTTTTGTGTAATTAAAGTACACCTATATAGTTATTATACTGAAATAAACTTTTGAAACATTTTGAGGTTATCACGAAAAGCTCATTTCAGTAAATATTAGGAAACATAAAAAATAAATAAGTCATAAAAAGTCATAAAAAATAAAGTCATAAAAAATTAAAAAAGAAGTCATAAAAAATTGACATACCTGGTGAGCAGTATTCCTGAGAAAAGGTACATCGAGTATAAATATCACATTCGAAGAGAAACGCATTTTCATGTAAAAGTCTTCATAGATCAAAGCATTCGATGATAAATTAAAAATAGATTTTTTACAGTTATAATTTTCATTCTAATTCAAATGTAGTATGTAACAAAATAATGAAAATAGTTCTTCCTTAATTGTATTATAATCTTATACCTCCTACAGATCTAATACGTCCATTATACCTTCATTTGCGTATCATAAATAGGCATTACTTTGACATATGGAAAAAGCTGTTTAGATTTGGAATTTCTATTACACACTACAGTTTGTTCACGAGGTTTTTACCTCAAAATGTCACAAACATCTGTAGCAATCAAGCAATAATTAGAATTCCAAGGGAAAAGACTTGACGTTACAAGTCTCAAAATTTTGCTAAATGTGAACAAAGTATTTAAAATTAAATTATGAGTTTAAATACACGGAGGGGAAAAACTTCAGCACTACTAAGTGGCTAGTGTGTTTTATCCTTTATTTATTCGGTTTTGAAACCCTTATATAAGTATTGCGTTGTGACTTACCTAACTTGGCTGACAGTAACATCAGAATAAGTCCACGAAATTCGTCATGGCAAGCAGTACAAGATTGCGCCTGTTGTTGGTAGAGCTTTGAGCACCACACAGGACTTCTGCTCCCAATTTTGATGGAGAGCACCCAAGGGGAACGGGTCCAAGGGTCTTCCACCCTTCTTCGCCTACCAACAACCTCTAGAGAGGACATTCGGTTCGCCGCAAATTTAAAGTACCTCCATGCCGCACGGACACTGTACATTTACAAACATCCACACCTTCTCCGGGATGCGTAATGGCAAACCGCACATTGAGCTGATCAATGTTAACGAATTTCGCTTACTGCGCATGCTCAATTGTGTACCGTTGGCGTGGGAGAAAATACTGGAGAATAAAAATAAACAACCCTACACAAGCCCGTTCGTCATGTAGACCTTAGCGACTCTACGATTGTAATACTATGGACTCATTTTTTGTGCTTATTTGCACTTGTTTCTGCTTCATTTCATTTCGATTTATTTTGTTCATAAACATTACGTTTAATATCAGTTATTTGTAGCAATTTCCTTGGCTTTAATTCAGTAATTTAAACTAGATATATTCCTTAAGTTGTTAAAGTATTTATGAATGGAACGTATGGGAGATAATCGATTGCTTTTATTCCTCAGAAGTACAATCAATAAATAACATCACGTAATGTTTCCTGTTTTGTAATCCTTCTTAAAAGAAAATTTGGGGAGTTTACAATCGATATTTATACTCTCAGTAATGAAGCAACGTACAACCTAACAAGTTTTAAAACCCCGAACTGTTTACGTGCAGATAACAGAACATCAACCGTATACCATATTTATCTTCTTTTAAAATGACGCCAAAGTCCTAATTGCGCCAAATTCTCTTCTGGGCATGCGCAGTGTGCGTAATTCGTTTAACATTGTTCAACTGAATGTGCGGTCTGCCATTACGCCTCCGGGATTCGAACCCGGGTCCTTCGGTACCGCAGTAGGATCCCCTAACCACCATAAGCGGCCCTAATATAAGTTTATAATATTTATTTCAGTTATAGAAGTATAATATCCCCAGTCTATTCGGTATTTTGTGACATTTGAATTTGAAGCTAAATGCTATATTTCTATGTATTTACTATTACATAAGTCCTTTAGCACTGAAAACTAAAACTATTACCAAAAGAAATTCGCTAAATTTTTATATTTTTAAATGCAGACCATAGTAGAGAACTAACGTTTTACTATTTGGCAAGACTATGCATTTAAACACTAGATTAAGCGCGTGCGTGGTAGCTGTCAACCGCGCACACAAAAGATACGAGTGTTGTTCTTGAAGATACAAATAATGAATGAAAAACGTCCATTACATTCCGTAGAAAACTGTACGCGCCTAGCGCAGAGTTAATAATCCGCTTGTTCAAAGAAGTAAAATGGTCTCCTTCCTTTCTACAGTTAAGATAGCACATCACTTTCCTGTATATTAAATTGCAAATATATACATGTATATAATACATAAGTACTAGTATAAATGCAAAAAAAAGACAGTGAGAAGAATCGCGAAGATAAGAAATATTTTTCTAGTTTTCAGGTTTACTAAGACGAAAGCATTTTTCATATATAATCGGATTTCTTGCAAAGAATTTCGTAAGCGTCCGTTTGGCATAAATTAAATTAACAAACTTTTCTTCTGAGGTTAAACTTCTTTCATCATGACTTTCACTAACAAACGCATAATTCTTTCTTGGATAGGAATTTAACTTGCTTATTAAAATCTCATTTTAAATTAGTAACCTTTAGTTAGTTTTAATTGAAGAAATAAAAATGCTTTGTTCCTCAAACAATATTTCTTTCTCATAAGATTAACACTGAATTTAATTTCTGTTAATTATCTACAAAGGAAATAAATAATAGATAAATTTTAGCTACCATTTTGGATATTTCGCTTACGTGTCGAAAATTTGCGCTTAACTGGACAGGTTAATATGTGATTAAATTATCTTAAATGGTCAAATACTTCCATAGTAATAGTAACTAACGCTGAACGCTTACGTTGATACGGATTACAAAAAGCAGTTAAATATTACGATATACGTGAATAATCTTCATACGTAATTGAAAATTAAAGCAGAAAAGTAGGGTGATTTGAAGATCGCTTCCAACCGAATTTTCTCCCAATTTGATGATTAAACCAGATGTTGGTATGGAAACTGCATATAATCTTAAATGTAAACCATAAATACTAGTTTGTCAATTTATACCTTAGAATTCTAGAAATTTTGAGCCACCATTTTGTTACACTTTCGGGACTAATTGAAAAATGTATTTTGTTTTAGTATGACCCTAACGTATTATCATAATACATAATGCATGCACTCTAAACAAAAGACATTGCAATATTAGTATTTAAATACCGTTTTCCTGTTGTAATAAGGTCGGTTCATGGCATATTTAAATAGAAGCTATTGTACAAAAGTGAATATGGCCACCAGATATAGTATTGTGGCTGTGCTTTGCATTCACGAGCTTCCTGACTTCCATTATAAATACTTGTAATGAAATATAATGCCACTGAGTTATATGGTTAGCTATATAGTATAATTCTCAAGCTGCCTCAGACCTCATTCTGCCTTTCTGTAATACTTCGAGTTACCTGGAATCGTACGAGTGTGCACTGTGAATGACTCACAACAAATTGCTCGGGGCTACGCAGAGGCTATCGGAGTGTTGCTGCAGAAACTGAGGAACTATTGTGCCACAGCAAGAAAGCTAATCCACCGGAATTATAGCTTATGAGCCACTTAAGTCCTGACGGCCGGTTTATTGGTTCAAAATGGCCTAAAGATAAAGGTCAAGATCACTTAATAAGTGAGAATAGGAATTATTTACATCATGCTAATGAAAACAAAGGAAAACGTAATTTCAAACACACAGTGTATACATAAAAATAATGCTGGCCGTAGGTTATTAGATATTCTCATTGCAATGTTCGTGCATTTCATCATAAATTTAAGCAAATATTGATTTCTGCGGGTGTTGTTTGCTCGCTTATATGCGTTAACTGTGGCAGGCTCTCAAATGGAAACATGCTGCCTGTGGACAATCAAGCAAATAATGGTCGGTATCACTGGATGCTCTATATGACCCTCGCCATGTAGAGAAATCCTGTACAGGACATTCCTCCTTTTCCGTGTAGTGCCTAATGGCGGAGAATGAAATATATAAAAAAAGAAACATTCTATATAAGTCAGTCATAGGAATCTTCGAAAAAGAGGGATACGAAAGAATAAGTGAAGTAATGAAAGAAACGTCTAGAAAGCTATCGACGATTTTGCTAACACTTAAGAACTTTGGAATTAAACTTTTACATCCAAAATGAATGGGGAACAATTTTTTCTTTCCATATATGTTATTTTAAATATATCTTCATATATGTCATTCATTTTATAGATATTTTGGAGTGCATTAAGAGGTGCGGCAAATGGATCTCCTCGAACAGCAAAAGCTCTGGACGCACCACTAGAGTGTGGATAGAAATCCACTAAATTTGGCCCTTAGAATTCAGGGACCACCCAGACGGTATAGTGATTCGGGTAGGCTGACTGCCATATCGAAGGGCTAGAGTTCGAATCCCGGAGAAACCATGGATGTAAAATTGTCTGTCCCTTCATAAGAGGTAGCGGTGGTCGCCTATTAAGTGCCTTCAACAAAATGGACACCACCTTCTGGCCTTAGTAGTGGCCTAGTGCCATTATGGGCAAGTGCCCGCCATTGGGAAAAAAGAACATGGCAAGTTTTTGCTTTTTGCATGTCTCTGGCTATAGAATTTTTTTTCATTGGCTACCTTGAATGATCTGCGGGCTAGAAGCATAATCACTTTAACATATAATTTTAAATTCACCATTCATTAAGAAGTAGCAAAGGATTGCCTTTAAAGCAACCAACTCAATCTTAAAGCTTGAATTTATTGTTCAGGTTCTTGCTTGTCAACTTCCATAATGTAGAACTAGAAACTTTTTCAAACAGGACCAAAGACTTTTCCCTTAGAGTAGTATTTTTCAGACTTTATGTTTTCTCTATATAAATACGTGCAGCTGATCTGGACATTTCCTGCACTGTTACATAAATACGTCAATTTCTTTTCATCACTTTAAGCCATTTGTACCCACTGCGAAGTCCGTTTGGAGTTTCAATGACAAGAAGTATGAAAAGTCAGCCGTACCTTTATTTGGACTGGAAACGTGAACTTTAACAACTGTTCTTGCTAACCCAGTACACCACATGAACACGCATAGAGAAGTTCCTTATAAGTAGACGAGTATTTTATTGTAATATCGAACACATTTTATCAGTAGGCATCGATCTATTCCTGCACGATTTCTGCCTCATGAAAAGAAGCATTTTAATTTCATATCTATGCTTCAAAGGAAGTAGACAGGTATCAGAATTCCACACTTCTGTACAAAGAGCAACTAAATCTGAATACTTAGAGCAAGTACTTTAGTCCTATATTTAAAAAAAATGGCCGTCTTTGCTAATGCTCGAAATAATATGATTGCATAAAAGTCTCAAAATTTCGCATTTAGTTTTGGAGAGTTATAAAACTGATTTGATTATATATTATTAGGTGCATATTTTGTTGAAATTTGTCGTGTTGGAATCTATCTTGTCGAATGTATCTTATTGGAACATATCTTGTTGGGTTATAATGATTTTATTATGTTTTAGATTGCATTTGCTTTTGCTGTAATATTAAAAACATGTTTTACTAGTCAGCATTTTATTTACCACATTGTATATTCATTCTAAATGGGGAAAAAAATTAATTCATTATTGAAGACTTTTAAAACAGGAATTTATTTTTCAGAAGGAATAAATATGTTTCAGCATGCTGTTTTTCTGCACAAATTAAAGTTCGAATTTTTATTACTTTTCGTATCAAAAGCATATCATTCAGATATAAATTTATTACATATGATTAATCGAAGTACGAGTCAAAAGTCACATTAATTATGAATTGTTACGCATAACCAAGGACCTAGCAATATATTGCAGAAACTGGTTACTTTGTATATCGAAAACAACGTGGAAAGTCTTTAATGGGTTCTATTAGCGAGCACGTATTCTCCAAGGTAAGTTGTTAGGAGATGGCTGATAGCACCGATAAAATGGCGATTCATGAATGCTCACTTATTGTCCAACCGAACCAAAATTGCAAACTTATATTAAGGGGAAAAGATTCAAACAAGAAAATTGTATCGCAAAAGATCATTTTTCTTCCTCCCACCCTCTCAATGGGATATTCGCAATATTGCTATACCCACCTTCGCTATATACTCAGGTAAATGAGTCAAATTATTCTTGCTTCATTCAGCTGCGGGTGCGTGATGTTGTGACTACCAAGGGTCATCAATCCTGGAAATTACTTCTGCTTACACTTTTGGCTTCAATTCATCACGTTTTCCTTGGCGCATTTATTCACGCCTCACGACTACTATTCAGACCGACAATGGCCGACGTGTTGTTGCAACAAAAGCCCGGACGGACGCAATTTGTCTCGATCAACTTAAACTATACCGATGCCTTTGTCTCGGGAGGATTTGTTACTATTCATCGCGGCTTGGTTATCGTTGACGTGCGTATAGTTCGAAATTAGCGCCAACACCATTTGCAGGGTTGCTATTTGGTTGGCGATCGTTTCGCCTTGGCTAGCAAATTTTACCATTCAAGTTCCTTATACCGTTTCTGTATTTATTTACACAAAAGGCAGTTAAAATTTATGGCATTAGGATGTCTAGTAAAGTTACCTCGGAATAAGGCAAGGCATTAAAGGCGATTTGCATTTAATAGAAGTAATTTTATCAGAGATCTTTCTAAAGAACTTGTTCTCACTTAAATAACTTAAATACTAATAATTACTTATAATACCTACTTATATATACTTAATACTAATAATTAATTAATATAATTACTTAAATAACAAGAAAAGATATCCGTTATAGAATGACTATTTATACTTGGAACCTCTTTTTAGGGTAGGCAGCTATTAACTCAGACAGATTTTGTCGTACGATTATTAGCGATGAAGCCATATGTATGCTTTTTGAAGTGTCCCACTTTAATATAATATCTTTTCTTAAGCGCTCTATCAGCCAATCAGCGGCCGAGCGGTAAAATCACTAAACACTGGTACCTCCGACCTGGATTCGCTTCCAAGCAAACGGGCTGACGGTATGGATGTTTTCGTGGTTTTTTCCATGTGTAACGTTTATCCAACCAATTTCTCTCAGAAAGTCCTCTATGGAGACACCCCTTTCCTTAGGTAGATAGGTAGATAGCCTTTGTGTGCTTTGCCGTAATCAATTAAACCACATTGAACCGCTATAACTACTTTCAAAGTTAGTAAAACCTAGTGCACTTTTATTTTCTACCTAGGTTCGGTTTCAGTAATACTTGTTTGGTTAAATAAGGTAAAGCATACAATGGTTTTCTGCAAAGGGGATGGGAAGTTTTGGTTAGGACTTTATAATGAAAGGTGGCTTATAGTCCCGTTATAGGGAAAATCGTGAAAGCGCCCATGCAGCCATCCCATTGGCCGGGATTCAGATCATGCATGCTTTGAAGATATTCCTGACCGGGTACATATTTTATTTCGTACAGCTTTTATTTTTCTTTATGCATTTTGAATAGAACTTTTAATTGCACTCTTTCATTATTTTTTCAAAGTAATATTTTTATTTTTGCGAAATGTACGTCTTTATCATCTTTATCATGACCTTTTTTTTTCATACATTGCCTTGTAGTTTTCCTTAGGTGTAACGCGCATACGATCCAGTTTACCTTAGAAGTCCTCCACGAAAGCATCTCTCTCCTTAGGTAGATATCCCTTGCTTGCTTTGTCATAAATAAATAATCTAAAGTTCATTTGTCATTTTGTAAAAGCCTAGGTAATATAAACTATACCTAGATAAAGTATATAATAGTTCTTATATTTCATACTTTCCCCAAAAAACGCAAGGCATTCTATAAAATGTCTAAGTATTCTAAAAAATGCTGGCGTTTCGTACATTGCCGGTAACATATATATGAAAATTAATTCAAATTGATAATTACTATGTGGTCAGTATCATTGAAACCATCATATTTAAACTTTTCTCCTTCCTCATCTGGTTCCCTTCGGGGTATAAGTGAAAGCACGTCCAGTTAACATTGAAAGGTCAGAAATTCGAATCTCTGGAACGGCATCAGAGATTTTAACATGTTTCTCGTTCCGAAGATTATAAGAGATTTTTAGAAATCTAATTAAAGCTATAATGTTTGAAAAGATTATTATGAAACCTGTTATACGTTCGCATGTATATATTGTATATTTGGTAGTAAAAATCACAGGATGCGAATAACTTATAAATAAAAGAAATTGATTTTTAAACTAATAAGGATTCATCTGAATTAACATTCCGAGTAGAAAGAAATAGATAAACGTAGGTTATCGTCTTACTCGATTAAAATATACAAAAAGAGAAACTCAATTATAGAATAGCAGAAAACATGTTTTGGATAAATTGTATTTTGTAAAAACAGTACTCTTCGTTTCCGTATTTTTACTTTCAATCTGTAAGGCGTAATTACCATGCATATTTTTTAATAATTGATTTAAGATTCACATGCATGTCTGTAATTCTTTTACTTTCAGAAGTTTTTGTTCTATAATTTCCAAAGATTTCCTACCAGACTCAGAAAAACGCCTGTGCGTAATTACTTTTAAGTCTAAAAAATTAGAGTTTTTAATTACTTCGAACTGCAACTAATTAGTGTTCTAAATAACATTTGCGTGAAAACTACTTATTCGCTAAGTGCAAAGCCGTAAAAAAGTGAAAAATAGCCCAGTCTCTCAAGGATTTCTGCTTCTTAACTGTTTGTAACGATTTCAAGGTGTTTAAATGAGAATTCTTTTACAAACTTGACACTCCTTCTTTCTCGAATTATGTGTATAAAGTACCAGAAGCGGACTTTTACACGTTGGCTATATACCGGAGGTGATATTTTTTATTAATGACGTTTAGGGCCAAAAGGCAAAAATGACGCTGGCCAATAAATAAATGATTAGAACAGTCAGTAATTCTCAAAATGTTTTGCCCCATCTACAAGTTTCACCATTGCTTGACGATCACTTCTCCCTCCCTCCATCCTTTCCTAAACTCAAAAAATACATACACAATTATTTAAATTTACATTTGTTTTACATTCTAGGTTAAACAATAAATATATTGAAAAGTTTGATAAGTTCCAAAACTTGAATAAAAGTTGTTTTTCTGTTCATAAAGTAAAGTAAATAATTAAAAGGTAAATAAAAGGCTGATCCCCTGAAGAGAATTTTAGCCTAGTTGAGAAGAGTTGGATCAGAACCTTTTTTTTTTTAGCCCAAAAGGGCTATTAGTCTCCAAAAGGGATTTTGCGTCGGTTTACTATTAAACGGTGTATCACTATTCATATTGTTGCCACCAATTATTATCGTTTGGTATTATTTTTAAAGAAATTAAATGATGAAGAATCTTCATGTATACATGTATGCTCCTAGCATTGTGGAAAAATGACAGTATATAGAGCCATAAAATTTTGAATAACGTCATTCCATTTCCGAACGTATGCCCATAGGAACCCAAATTTTTAATTACGAACTTTTTTTATATTATTTCTTTCATATTTTCTAAAATCTTAATGAATTTTTAATTAATAAACTAAACGATTTGAAAGCGAGCACTGGCAAAACTTTTCGAAACAAAATATTATAATCTCCAGCGCGCTAGTCTATTTGCCTTTTCTGAAAAATGAAAGATATTTATCTTTCATTTTTAACTAAGAAACTAGGCTCTATAAAAACAATGGGTTACTGTGGCGGAAATAAAATACATTTATCTTCCGAGCGCCAACCTGTTGCCATTCGGTAAAGCCTGAGATAATTTCAAATGCAATCTGGAAGTTTATTGAGTAATAATCTATGCGATTCAAAAATAATAAACACTGTTCTTAAGAACGTTTTCTTGCTTTTTAACGCGATTGTTTTACATAAGCATGCATTGAAGTAATGATATTTTTAATTAGAAGTATTCAATATTTTTACGAAAATACCCTAGCTGGACTCATTAAAATCATTCTATACTTTTTCTTTTTTGTGATCGTTCTTTTAGACGGCTGGTCGCGAGAGAGGCTAGTTTTTAAATAAATAATATAGCGAATATAAAAATATGTATAGCAGCCACTAGCATTTTGTCAGGAATTTTAAACTGTTTGTTTTTTTTAAATATTTTGCTACGTCGTTTTTAAATATTTTGCTACTTTGCTGTTGGATTGAATTTTATGCGGCGTAGGTGCAAAGAACGTGATATTTGATAAATAAAGTTAACTTATAAAAAGTACTAACAAAAAGTACAAAATAATTTTTTTGCTAGCCGTCTTACTAATGAAACGGAATAGTGGTGTGATGAATTGAGAAAATACTGAAATATAAAAAATGTATGCCAATACTTAACACTGTATCTGGAATTCGAAGCATATGTTGATATGCAGCTTTTAAAAGTTTTGTGATTTTTGTTGATGAACTGTATATGGCGTAAGTGCAAAGAAAACGATGATTAATTATAAATCCGAAAAGACAAAGAAAAAATGGTTTAGTAAGAGTGTTACTGCGATTTCAACGACAGCGTAAAAAACTTAACAAGTACTTTTGGATACTGTTAAAATCTGAAACCTTTCAGATTTTATTTTTTTAAGACTTTCATGCATCATTTTATCTAATCTGTCTTTGTGCAATTTAAAAAATCAACGATATAATTACTGTTAAGAAATGTGGTGAAATATTGCAATAAATATACCCATAATACAGCAGCACACTTAGTCAATAAGCATCGCATGTTTTTGTTTCGGCTGAAGTTTTCACTTTGAAAGCTTAAATTATAGATCATATTTTACACATCTAAAATTATTTTACACTTTTTGCAATATTTCTGATATTTTTCTGAAATTTTATTTTACACTTTTTGCAATATGATAATGTATTATAAATGCTGTTTATGACAACATGCGCCAAATAAATTTGTACACAAACATGTACAAACATAATATTGATGCTGTACTAATGTACGTTATTTGATCCTTTTTGTAAGAATTCATACAGAAAATCCGAAACAAAGGCTTCGGTTTATTTGATAACGCCAAAAGCACACGAAGGCTATCTGCTTTGATGGACGAATGTCTTCGTGGAAGATTTTCTAAAGGAAAATGGCTCGTGTACACGTTACATATGGAGAAAACCATGAAAACGTCCATGCATCCAGCCCGTTCTCTGGGATTGGAGTCTCGGACTGAACTACTAGTGTTCAGCGACTTTACCGTTCGGCCGCTTGCGACGCCCCTCCTAAATAAAGATAAAAATCCATTTGAACAGATCTTAAGCAATTGTTGCCCATTGGCCACTTTTATCCTGAATAGTTTGCTCTTATCATTTCAAATATTGTTTTTATTTTAAAAGTAACAATTATGAATATTTTACATATAGCCATTATATTTTAATTCTGCGTTTATTAAAATAATTAACTTAAGGATATACACATGCTCTGAAAATTTTACTACCTTGTTGCTATCTAATGGAAAAGGTGTTAAGAATTAATCAGCATCTACTCAGGACTATAAATTCTTATTTAACGACAGAAATAATTCTTGCCGATAGCAATTACTGAACCCGTGCTTAATAGCTTAAAAATTACGAATCTGTTCCAAAGAATAACACTCAGTCTTTGATCCAATACTTATTACTCACTCCTACTTAAGACTTCACCTTTGATTATCTCGATTCCTTTTTCACTCCAGGATTGATTTAAGTAATAATAATAATACCACTGTATCAAACAAGTATTCTTAGCATTTAAAATTCACCAGTCATCGCTAGGTATTACAGTAAATAGAAAATGTTTCGGTTCAGATGTAGGACGTTATAATTATTTTCAAATTCTTACAATTATTCGTTACAATTTTAAAAGAAGTCTGAAACATGTTTTAAATTGTTAAGAAGGCATTTAATTTTTTTTTTTTTGCAGTGGAACGTAAAAGAAAAAATTCCTAATTTTTTTAATATGTTAGTAAGTTTTCTTGAAAACATCGCTTTCAATCCATTACAGGAAGAAGAATATGGGAAAACTTTAGTTTTCTTCTTCCCGTATTGAATATCGTTAAGATATGCATCCGATTGAAGACTTTTAGAGTCTATTATAGAGTAAGCAATTCAAGATCCTTTTTAACCTCATATTGTGTCGTAACCATGACAATGAATGCTGTAAAGGATGGTCCAATTCCTTAATTTTGCCCCTTCCCACTTTTGCAAGTATATTTTTGAAAAGCACACGAATAAAGGCTCATTGAACTAATAAGTTTTAACTCAGATGTATAAAATAGATGCTGTGCAAAGATAACGACACGCTGTGCGATTATAAATGAGGAAGGGTCGAAAAGACCTTGAAATGTCTAGGTTAAAATAGCAGATTATCATAATATTATTTTGCCATTCGCGGTACTTTTTTACAAATGTTTTTAAAGTTCTCTGCTGTTATTTTCCTTGTGTACAGCTGAATGTAAGACATTAACAGACAAAAAATTCGTGATTTTGTTATCTCAAAGTATGGGTATTATGAACAGTATCTTTCAGCTCCACGAATACAAAGGAATACTGCGAATACTGTATTTTAGCGCTGGTCATGCTAAGGACTTACACTGCAAGAGCATAAAAGGAGGAAGACGACACTTTATTAGAAAGATTTTTAAATATACAATTTTTAAAAATATATTTTAAATAAATAATATTTTTAAATACAGAAAGATTTTAAAAGAAATTTAAGCTTAGTTATACATGATTCTGTTAGGACCACTCTCATACATGACGGTTCACATAGAACTGAATTATGATACACAGCACAACTAAAATTTTTGATTCTCACGACCTGACCAAAGATTAGAGAAATCTTTGCTTTCGATGCGTGCCAAATGAAGATATCATTATTATTAAATATGTTACAAAATCCAAACTTCTTCCAAGGCTTTTTTAAGGTGTAAATTTGGTATTTTCCATTAATGATTGTCATTTAGTGTTTGAATCAAGGATTTCATGCTACTTGTCATTCTTTTATATTCTGCTTTGAATTTATATTTCATTTTAAACAATACAAGCAAGTCGTAGATCAGTCTTTGATACTGGCTGCATATAGGTGGAAACTTGTGTACAGCCTCTCAGAACATGCAGGTGAAAACTTGCGTGTTCTGAGGTTATTGATACTTTGCAAAGGAAAAAGCGCTTTATGGCTTTTACTTTAAGGTGCTGAATAAATCAAGTTCAGCAAATTTGTGTTAGCCGAAACTGGGTACACTAGAGAGATTGTGAGATCCCAAATAGAAATATGTGAGACTTTGTCAGAGCAGATGAATTTATCAGAGAAAGAACGTGGAGTAATATTTGTGAAAATAGATGTTTCAATGAAATATTGTGACCGAACAAGACCAGTCATCAACGGTAATAATAACCATGCTCAAATCCTGGCTAAGGCTCGCTGCTTGGGCATTTTCTTGGTTTTCCGCATGTGTAATGTGAATATAAGCCACTTTTCCTTAGAAAGCGATTCATGAAGATATCCCTTCCTCTAGATAGACAGACGTAATATGCTTTAGCGTAATCTAATAAATTCATTCTGATCTGATATGTGGATTGATCTCCTCAGCTCAGATATAAATGAACAAGATTTCATAGTTTTAGGTTCCACATAGAAAAGAAAGAAATGAATTGCAAAGGTATTCTAGAACTCGTCACTCTATTCCCCCTATCTGTAATGGATATTATCGTTGACTTAACTAAGGAGGCTCTTAAATATAGGTATGGCAAATTAAGGTAAAACTAACCAAAGAATGTGACCTATAAATAATGTTGAACATTTAATATGCTTCCCCTTTCTGGATCCGTGCGGTATCCGTAGCCGATGCGTGCTAGCAAAGGCGGATCGCACTAAGACAACAAAAAGACGATTCATCATTGCTGTAAATCCATCACTTTTAACTGAGATTTTGACCTGATCATTGGCAGCATCCGAAAAGGTCAGAATAAGTTTCCTTTCCCCACTATATACTTTTTTCGGATCTTCTTTTTTCGTTTTCAGAGCTCCATTTTGAAAACAGGAATCACGCTTTTCATCCACCCCCACTCCTCCCTCCTCTCTCCTCCGAAGAAGTAGCCGATGAGTAAGGATGTACTTTTGGGGTGTGTCTGAGAAGTAAGTTAAGTTATATCGACGCATGAGGGGTAGTCGTCCTAATAACATTCTGCTGAGGTTTCTCTTTTCCGGTACAGGTTTGAAAAATTTTCTTTCTGCTGCTGAAAGTTTATAATAATGTATAGAAACCATACTTCGTGATCAGAGAACACCGGAGTATTTTAAACTTACTTTAGCAGCTTTGAAAAATTATCCACAAACAAGTTTTGATTTTTACTTCTTTATACGAAGTGAAAAGGAAGTATTGCAATCGCGAAAAATTTCGGGTATCAATTTTGACCGCTATCGAATGCAATTTAACTTTGTTTCTGCTTGATATCTGAACGTAAGGACAGAATAAAGGACTCTTTTTCATCAAAAAAATTATAAAATTGATTTAAAATGGATTCTGAAGAGAATGTTTTCGTAGCGTCTGTGCGTGCGTACGTATGTATGCATGTACTTCGCATAGCTCAAAAACGAGTAGTCTCAGAACCTTGAAATTTTGTATATATGAATTGCAGATGTATCTATAGCATGTAAATGTGCACCTCCTATTTTGGTTGCAATCGGCCACACCAAAAGTATATAAATATATGTATATATATATCCACTCTGTTACTCGACTCATTGAGCTCAGTTTTTTCATTCTTACATGTTGGTAATTTGCGCATTTTTTGCTTTAAAAATGATTGAATTATGTTGTTCTTATCTTCCGGTTAAAGTTTTTATGCCTTTAGTAAATCTGCATGCTATATTTGTAGAATTATCAACAATTTAAAAGTTGTTTAAGTGCAGCTACGCCTAATTTTTGTTTATGGTAGGAGCCCAATTTGTTTACATTTCAAACTTAGCAGAATAGTGGATTTGTTGCCAATCGAGAGAAACTAAGCTTCGCAACACCAAAGATACGCCTTCTTTTATTATTCGGAATTAAATCATGCTTGATCCATTCTGGAATTTATTCTAGGAATAAGTGTTTAAGGTTTACTCTATAATTTTTTGTATAGATATTTTGAGTTTTTATGTATTTTTGCCTTGTCGCGGACTGAATCGTCTGTGAAAAACTGTTTTTTTTTAATTTCTTTTATACATAGTTTTAGATTTATCATAGTACTTGAATAGAACATGTGGCAAAGATTCGGTAATTCTTCTGTTGATATACATAATTTTTTTGCATTCTGAGTTATAAAATGAATGACATGTAAAGCTATTAAGTGAGCCTAACTCCAGAGTGTCGCTATGATAAACAAATACAGTGATTTTTAAAGAGTGCATTTATTCTACTATGGTTTATGCGCTATCGACGAAGTAGATTTAATTCAAAATTCGTTAACTGTTAATTCAATATGTTTAAATGAAATGCAGGAAAATTGCGTATAATTTAATATTTCGTACAAGGAAGTCATGTGTGGTGTACACATCAGATTTTTTTTAAAAGTTAGTCATACTCAGTTGAAATATAAGTAACTTCACGCGGTCCCCCCAAAAATTTCAATGCTCAGTTACAGTTGTTAAGGAGCAAGGTATTATTAATAATTCTAAAATTTCCTAATCGTAACGAAGGTTGTTCAACTCATTTGATTTATCTGATGTATCATTTTAGATTGCCAGCAAAACATATTTCTGAAAAATAAAGGTCCATTTAGAATATCATTAAGATTTAACATTAGGAATGATGTTAGTTTTGAAAAAAATATTCTCCTTCTTTAATTAAGGATTAATTAACTCATTTTGGAGTCAAATACATAATTCTGAAATTCTTTGTCGCAAGGTAACTTAAGCTGTATAACTACTTTTATTACATTATTCTATACTATTTTTATTAATCGCTTTCATAATATATGTTGTATTTATTATTATTATTACTATTAGTATAATGTATTTTTATAAATCGTTTTCATTACATTATTATATGATGTATTTATTACTATTATTATTATTGAGTATATTTCCTATTATACGTTATATTAGAATATTTTTATCATATTATCTACATTAGTAATCAATGAAATTCGAAATTGGGAAACGAAAATTAACTTATTTGAAAATAATTCTTGAACAAATTTTTAGAAAGATTTGTACAACTGCAATTTTGAAATTTGCATATTCCTTATTACGTGCACTGTATATTTGTCTCATATTTTTTTTTCATGTACAGATTTCTTAAAATGTCATTTATAAAACTAATAACGTTAAGGAAAAAACAAAATTGTTTGCGTTTATCTTATATGTTTCATCCAAATTCTTCCTGTGTTATAATATAAAAATTCTGCGAAACTTAATAATACCTGAAATATATTAAAATTCAGTTCAGCAACAAACTTTATAGATTGTGGTTGTTGTCTTGTCCATGAAATTCATGGAGGAATGGTTGCCAGAACCTCAAGGAAGTTGAACTTCTACTTCCCCCCAAATTTTGAGGAAGAGCACCCCCGGAGGGGGACAGTTCCAGTCTCGACCCCCTCCCATCAATCGATATGAGAGGACTTTCACCTCCCCATATATTTAGAGAGCCCCATGTCGCAAAGTCACTATACATTTACAAGCGTCCACGTCTTTTCCGGGATTCGAACCCGAGCTCTTTGATACCGCAGTAGTCTCTCCTAACCACTAAACCGTCTGAGCTGGTTATACAAAGATAAAAATCTAATAAAGTCAGGTCGTAGATATATTTATTAAGAGCACTCTGGTGGAAGATTTTCTAAAGAGATGACCACCTTTACGCAAGTCAGCCGTTGTTGCAAAAGAAAAAATCTTCATAAGAGCATCTCGGCATACTGATGCAATTTCTCTTATAAAAACTAATTTTTAACTTGAAAACAATAACCCTTTTTCAAGCTAAAAAACAATCAACTTATTATCAATTTTTAACCTGAAAGAAACTTACTTGCACTGCATGTTCTGCCATGAAAGCGTCAATACTATACAGGACATTACAGTGATAGTTGGCTTTTAATTAACTACTCGTTTAGCAATTAAATACAGGGTTTTTTTTAACGGTGTCAAGGCATAATGCACCCACACTTCTGGGAAAGTTGCTTTCTTTAATTTAGGAACTGATCTACGAAAGAGAATGTGTGTCTTCCCACTAGCTTTCTTAACGGCGGGCAAATTGCATAAAAGTGTCGATTCTTTCATGGCAGAGTATGGTTATGAAGGCCTTTGAAGGATTTCACATATTTTATTTTAGAAATAAACAATTCTGCGTGATTTCGAAAGCGCACAATATACAGTGTTATACTTTTTATTAACGAAAGTGATGTTGCAAATATTCAAATGTTCGATTGGATATATTCTGAATTATATCGATTAGATATATTACAAAAAATAAACCAAAGATCTGAAGTATTAAAAAGTGAATTTATTGTTCTTAGATCTGCCGGTAATTAAATTATAAATTAAGAAATGACATAAATTCATTACTTTACGTTACGTTGAACGGCAACATTTTGAATAGCATCTTGTTGAGAAGATGAGTCGAAAATAAATCAAACATTTTATGTTCCTCACAATATCAAAACTTCCTTACTTGAAGATTTGAAGATTTGCTGCAGTGAGTATAAGCGATTTTGCTCATCCGTGTATTACATACACATTATACACGTACATGCACTTTGTTCTAGTGGAGTAGGAAGTAAGTGTAGTTGTGGTAATTATTTTACATAATGTGAATCTAAGCCTTTCAAGTCGTTTTCTAATTGTTACACTTAGAATGATAATGTAAAATAATCTTATTTGTCTAATCTCAAGAAAATTAGAGTAAAATTCACACAGGATGTAGTTTCCAACATAGAATCTTATTAACTGCAGTGAAACCTTAGACAGAAACCTTACATAATATGAAGTTTAATAGAAAATACTTGACCGCTTTATATCCAGTTTTAGTCAGCCATTAACACATTAAGTGAGTGATGGGTGAAAGGGATAATAAATCAACTGGGCTAACCACGCTGTAAGATCTCCGGTTATGTGGAAGTTAAAGCGACCATTTTCGTAGGCATAGTAAATGTGACAACATAAATGACATCGTGATTTATTTTCGCATTATAAATAGTTCCAAAAAGTTAAATATGTTGCATTGGCATTCAGTTCTACAATGGTAAGAAGGAAAGAAAAGTAAATTAATATGACTTTGTTTATAAATTTTAAATAAATGAAAAAAAAAGAAAAAAAGAAAGATAAATTTTAAAATAATAATAAAAAAATCTGAAACTTTCAGATTTTATATCACGCCCAAATAAGCGTTTTTTTTTCCTTTACAGACACATACACGTTTCGAGAGCCATTAGATTACTAACATATAGCGAATTCTGAATTAAATCTACTTCGTCAATAGCACATAAACCACAATAGAATAAATGCACTCTTTAAAGTTCACTATCGGCGCTAGGTTCACTTAACAGCGTTACATCTCATTCATTTTAAAACTCAGAGTGAGCAAGAATTTTATCATCTGAAAAATTACCACAAGTTGTGCTCAAATACTATAATAAATCTGAAACGACGTACAAAAGAAATTAAGCAAATAAAAAAGAAACAAGGCAAAAACACATAAAAATTCGAAATTTTTTCGTTACAAATTGAAAGACATAGAAAAACATAAAATGCTAATACAGTTAAAACAATTAAAAAAAATTTTACAAATAAAATTATAATTTGTACTCAAAACCAGCTAATGATTTAAATGATAATTCCAGAATGAATCAAGCATAATTTAATTCGCAATAATGAAAGAAGACGTTGCTTTGTTGTTACGAAGCTTAATTTCTGTAGATTGGCAACAAAACCACTATTCTGCTAAGTCTCAAATGCAAACAAATATGGCCGCAATCATAACCAAGAATTAGGCTTAGTCGCACTTAAAAAACTTTTAAATTGTTGATAATTCCACAGTTATTGCACGCAGGTTAACTAAGGGCATAAAAATTTTAACCGAAAGATAAAAGCAATATAATTCAATAGTTTTTAAAACAAAAAATGCACAATTTACAAACTTATAAGATTAAAGAAACTGAGCTCACTGAGCCGAGTAACAGAGTGGATATATATCCACTCTGTTACTCGGCTTACAGAGTGGATATATATATATATATACATGTATTTATATACTTTTGGTGGGGCCGATTGCAACCAAAATGCGAGATGCACATCTGCATGTTATAGCAGCCCTAGCTGCAAAATTTCAACGTTCTGAAGCTACGGGTTTTTAAGTTATGCAAGATACATACATACACGTACGTAGGTATGTGCATACGCACAGACGCCACGAAAAAATCTCTTCAGAATCCGTTTGAAATCAGTTTTCTAATTTTTTGGGGGGAAACGAGTCCCCTATTCTGTCCTTACGTATGGATGTTACTCAAAAACCTAGTTAAATTGCATTCCATAGCAGTCAAAATAGATATTTTCGTTGAAACATGGTACCCGAAATTTTTCGTGATAACAATACTTCCTTTTCACTTCGTAGAAGAAAGTAAAAATGAAAAAGACAAAAACAAATTTCAAATTCCAAATTCGGGCTTCCAGGTGCCCATTTTCGGTTAGAGTACTGTGTTATTCAAAATCTGATGACTCTAGGTAACTTTCTTTTTCACAGTGCGAGAATATACATACATTCATGTAGCCTCTTCATTATTTAGCTTCTTTAAATGTAATAGAGAGGAACAATACTTGGTGGCAACAATTTGATAAGTGTTTCCGGCAATTAAATTGATTCGATGCAAAATATCGTCTTGAGACTAGTAGCGCTTCCCAGCTAACACCCATTTGGGCTAATAAAAAAATCTGATATGGCTAGCCTTCTGCATATTCCATGTCTTGACATGGAACTGGTGGAATAGCATCGAGTTTTAAGTAAACTATCACTTGCGGTTCATCGTTCGCAAATAAAATCTAATTCGCTTATAAACTTTATGGCTCATTGTTATTAATATAAGCACTACTTATTTTTGATTATTCCTATTCTCCCATACAATGGACAATGATCACTATACGTGTTTATGTACGTAGGCTGTTCATTAAGTAATAAGACTAATTTTACTGCCGCGAAACCACTCATCGACATGTTAATTTCTGTGGCATAAAAAAGTTTGTTGTCTGTATTAACTAAGGCTACCGATAGATGTGGTGTACAGGCTGGTGTTCCTGAGTATCACGTGATTGAACTGAAGCATGTTTGCGGGCGCCTGCGAGACGCGGCCAGTTGTCGAAATGGAAGCGTCGATGGAGCAACGTTATGCGATTACATTTTGTGTTCGTCTGCAAAAATCAGCATCGGAGGCCTTTGACATGATACGTGAAGCTTTCATCGATGAAGCATTAGGGAGAGCAAGTGTTTTTCGCTGGCATAAAACTTTTAAGGAAGGCAGACAAAATGTGGAAGATATTGAACGTGAGGGACGACCTTCAATGTCCCAGAGACAGTGATTAACTGATTCGTCACAGAGACAGTGATTAACTCAACTGTGGTTGTTATCAAGGCGGACCGCAGAATTACAGTACGTTCAGCTGCATGCTCTCTTGAATATTTCTGTAGGAAGTGTTCACTTAATCATGGCAGAACATTTGGAACTGAAACGTGTTTGTGCGCGATGGATCCCGAAACTGTTGACACCTGAGCAAATACAGCATAGAGTGGGCGTGTGCACAGAACGGAAAGAAAAACTGGAACAAGAAGGCGACAGTTTCTTAAAACGCATCATCACAGCAGACGAAGCTTGGTTGTATCACTATGACCCAACCATGAACAATAAAATAGTGAATGGAAGCATCCATCTTCGCCTACTCCCAAGAAAGCAAAAATGTGAAATCGGCTGGTAAAGTTATGGCAATAGTTTTTTTTTTTTTTATTTGCTTGTGGAACCCGGTAATACCGTAAACAGCTCGTACTACGCGAATGTCCTACGAACAATGGTACAGCACGTTCAAAGGAAACGTCCATTGTTCCGAAATGGCTTCCTATTAAATCGTGACAATGCCCGACCATATATTCCTCGTTGCGCACAGGATGTTTTGCAGCAGAACAAAGTAGAGATTTTACCGCACCCTCCATACAGTCCTGATCTCACTTCATGCCATTTCTCGCTGTTTCCTGAACTTAAGAAACCATTACGAGGCAAACACTTTGCAAGCAACAAAGAATGTGTAGAGGCTACTGAGGCAGGTTTGAAAAAGCTCTTAAAAACGGACTTTTACATGTTTTTCAGAAGTGGACAGAACGTTGGGATAAATGCATTACGTGCCGCTGTAGTTATTTTGAAAAAAATCATGTAAATGAGGACGATGAAAGGTATTCTGTATTTTTTATAATTTTAGTCTTATTGAACAGCCCTCGTATATATCCATTCTCATACTTTGATTTGATACTTTGATCATTGGTCGTAGCATATCCTCTCGTCATATAGTATTTTGGATTCACAAATCCCTGCCTTCGTTATCACACGCTTTTAAAAGCAGCAAAAATCTTTGGAATTCCCAATAATGTTCAGTGTTGCCATACATATCGTTTAATATTCGGTACATTATTTATATTTGCTATATTATTTCCTTAAATATAACACAAGGGAACATTTGATGGCAGAATCTTTTTATATGAAAAGTTTGACACAGAAGTGAAATAAACACGTTGAGGACTAAAATAGATTTATTACACTAGAAGCGCCAGAGCAGTCGTCCTTTCACAGTGGATTCCTAAAAAACCCTTTACCTTAAGAAGTCACAAATTTTTGGATTTTCGTAAAAACCTGGAAAATTATTGGCACCAAATATGAATCGAATAAAATTAAACTTAACGAAGGTATTATTATTTATACCTAAAAGCACCAAGAACAGTCATATTGACTGCTAGTAATACTAAAAAGTATACGGAAGCAGAGGCGGTTTTGAGTAATGAAGAAAATTGGACAATATCTTTCGAACAGCTTGATGCTTTTATTGTTATTATTTATGCAAGAGGAGCATATGGCTGCAAAGATATCGATTATGATTTTTTTATGGAATAATACATAGAGTCCTTTTTTTCGAGAAACAATGTCTCGCAATCGTTTCCGAGATATTATAAATTACCCAATGTTTAATCTGAAGTCAACTACGACTCAGCGTTTAGAAAGTGATCAATTTGCTCTTTTTTTTTTAGATATTTTGAATAAATTTATATGAAAAATTGATGTATATATCCATTCTCATACTTTGATATGTACTATGATTTACTGTGCGATTTCTTATAATCCTGGAGAATATTTAGTTGTGGATAAACAGTTCTTTCCATCTAAGGCCAGCTGTAAGTTTATACAGTATATGCCGAATAAACAGACAAATTCGGCATCAAATTTTGGATAGATTGATGTAGACTCGAAGTTTTGTGCAATACTTTTCCATATCTTGGAAAAGATACATCGATAAGTAAAACTGGAGGTCTTCTTGAAATGTAGTATTGCGTCTTCTAAGCCGTTATCTGAATTCGGATAGAAATTTGATTGCGGATAATTATTTTCCTCACTATGATTAGCTAAAAACTTAAAATGAAAAATACAAGTTTTGTGGACACTGTAAGAAGACATCGAAAAGAAATTCCGCGTGAAGTAAGGAAATCAGAAACCCGGCAACTTGAAACAGTTTTCTAAAGAATGGTGAAACTCCACTGACGGTCTATCGGGAAAAAAAGGAAGAACAATGTCCGACTACTAAGTACTTTACATCCAAGTGTAAATGTAGACTCAGAAATTAACAACGAACTTCCAAAAACAATAGCGCACTACAACAAAACCAAATGTGGAGTTGATATGCTTGACCAGATGACGCGAAAATATTCTGTTCGGGTTGCTTCACGTAGATGGCCTGTGAATGTTTTCTATAATATGCTGGATTTAATAGGAACGAATGCCTACGTTATCTACCATAAATTGAGTGATAAAAATATTACAAGCCATAGCTTCCTATTTCAATTGGCAGAGGAGTTAAGAGAGCTTCATTTAAACAGAAGAAAAAGCACAAAATTGCCTCAGGAAATTTCCAACTCTAGCAAGAGACCGTCGAAAAAAAGACGTCAGTGCCAGATTGGTGCAACAAAACAAAAGATGTGTGTAAAAAGTGAAAAATGCTAATATTATATGTGTTGAAAATGCACTTGCAATATTGAAAAAGATTTTTTTCTTTTGTTCCATTTGCGGGCCCTCGGCCGATTTCGGCTTGGCCACTACTAAGGGCAGAAGTGGTGGTTACTGTATTATAGAGGCATATAATAGGTGGGCTACCTTTGCTTTCTATGAAGGGACAGACAGTTACAGCCATGCCTTCACCGGAATTCGAACCCAGGCCCTTTGGTATTGTAGCCGGCTCCCCTAACCACTATACCGTCTGGGCGGCTGTATTGAAAAAGCTGTGCTGTGTAAAAATTGAAAAACTGCGAAAAGCTATAACATGCGTTTTATTAAGGGTAAGCTGAAATTTATAATAAAATATTTATTTTCTATAAAAATAATCTGTTGTTCTTTAAAGAAGCTCTTAAACAACTATAATTAATATTCCTAAAAGCATTATAAAGCACTTGCATTTTAATATATGTATTTAATTCGCTGAGCAATCGGATTGACTGCCGTTAGTGCTTCTAGGTAAGGAGAAAGCTTGGCGCTTCTAGTGGTAAAAGATTTAAGATCTTTAATCTCTTTATAAATGAGAGATCGTTTTATAATGAGCTTCTTCTCGTTACATTTAGCAGAATTCCAAGAATACATTTAATGCTTACAACTATAATATGCTGTTCTCAATCACGTACTTATTTCAAATACCAAATCTGAGAAGTTTTAGACTATTTCATAGTATATATTTTTTTAAAAAAATCTCTTCAGAATTTAAAGTGAAGTATCATTTCCGTTTTGTTAGTTTTAGTTAAAATCTAGCATATTATTTTCCTTAACATAAAAGTCTTAAATGCTTAAACTGGAAAGTTTTAGATTATATTTTAATATAGTTTTGCATTAAAAACTGTAATAGGTTTCAAGAAAAGTACCACTTCCCGTTGTCCATTAAAAACTGTTATGGGCTGTATGTAAAGTACCACTTCCAGTTGTCCAATTCATCCAAAACCTAATCTACTCTTAATATGAATGTAGAAAACATAAAGACAGAAAACGGAATTTTTTGTAAATTTCATACAGGAGTTATCGTGTGGGAAACTCGTCACACACATACACACAGAGAGCTGCACAAGCAGACAGACATCACTGTAAAAATAGTAAACATGTGTTGTAAAATTGTGGGAACCTTATATGCGGTTTATTCTCTGAAAATACACTATGGAATTTTTGCACCGGAAAAATTCTCTCACTTACCACTGCATTTTATACAGGTTGACGGGAGGTAAAAACCCGCACATAATAAAAACATTAAATGTTTCACAACTTTTACTTCCATTTAACATAAATGCTAATAATAACGATAAATGAAATAACGGATTATGAATATTGAAATAAAGTAAATTTATAGAGTCATTAGGTTTTTCGATGTTGGAGACCTGAAAAATATGCAGTGCTCTCTCCGGGACTCCAACCTGGACTTTTCGAATACGCGCCGAGTGTGCTACCATTACACCACGAAGGCCTGCTGGAAGGTGGGAGAAAATTATCCCCCTCTTTTTATGAGGATGAGGGAATAAGGAGGATCCCCCGGAGATGAGGAGACTCAATCGCCAAATCTTGGTGGCGACGAATTATTGTCTACCACCTTTAGTTCGGGAGCCATTGTTATTAGTTTTTGATGCTGGAGACGGGAAAATTAGCAATGTCCTCGCGGGGACTCGAACCTGGGCCTCTCGAATAAGCTCTAATTTTGCTACCGTTACACCTCGAAGGCTTGCTGGAAGGAAGGAGAATATATTTACGCTCAGTTCTCAAGATGTGTATAACAGTTTAATTTCGTAACTGTATATTGTAAACGCTGCAAAATTCGGCCTACAGTGAAGAAGAAGTAGTTTCAGTCATGTGATTAATAACAGAATTAAGGGTTCAGACATCATTTTAACGCTTTCCACCATATGCTCGATGGGATTCGAATCTACAGTTTTCGAAGGAGAGGTAAATCTTTGACTACTGCATTAGTTGGGAAGTAAATCTTCGACTAAAGTAGTGGATTCTATTTGTTATCATGCAAATTAAGCGCTTTCTGAATGTCAATTTACATTCCTTAGTTATTGCTCCTACCTCCTTTTTTTCCAATATTGTTGTGACGGCGTTCTTTCGAATTACAGCTACCATTCCAACACCATTTGTGATTTTTCATAGTTCAAATCGCACAACGATGCGAAAAGTGAGTATTGCTTTCAAAATTTGTTCGCTGTAATCGCAAATGCAAGAGCTCAATTACTGCTATTGAACTTAGCCTTGGATGCATATATCACAAAATTTACATCCTGCCAGTTTAATTTCGATCTCTCGTCGCAGCTAGAAACTTGTACGTACAGAAAATTATTTCACGACCACTTTGCATTTTGAATAAGAAGAAAAGGGAAAGAAGTATTAAATAATACAAAATATTCTTGTATATTTTAAACAAAGTGAATTTAGTTAAAACATAAATTTCCTTTTTTAAAAGCAACTTGTGATAATAAGTGTATATGCTCCCTTTTACCAGTTCAGAACTATTACACTAGTTCCCAGGAAAGAATCTAAATATTAATTGCAAAATTATTGTTTGAAAACTAACATAAATTACTTCCCTTAACACAAGGGTACCCAGCAATTGTCAGCTGTCATATAATGACCATTGGTCCAAACCATAAACATTAGTAGTAAGCCACAATTTTGGCTTTGAGATCACTGCATGGGTTTCTTCATATTTTCCTTATACTATGTAATTAAAGTACGCAATAATCTTATTAAGTCTTCCACGAAGACAGTTTCCGTGGGCAGTTGGCTTTTAATTTTTTTTTACCATAATTAATTGATGCAATCTTTAACCCAGCCACATGGTACAAAAGAATCAGAATTTTATTTTAAAAAATATTAATGCGGAATCCAGTTACATCTAATTTATTTTTTATTTCTTTGAATAAAATTTGAGAAGTTGTAGGATAATAAGATTAATAAGAAAAACTGTTTCTTCAGATATATAGCCACAGTAGCCAGCATAGTGCAGGAAATTATTTAGTAAAGCAAAGTATTAATTTTGCAGCGAAAATAAATGTTTTTCCTGTGGCTTTAATGCAAAAGTATCAAGTTTTTTAACTGTAAAATTGTGTACAGTTTCTTGAAATTCGATTGTTGCTGATGATCCAATTTTCAAGCAATAAAAGACCTCATTAATAATGTGTATATGGTAAGTGTATAAGGTACCTCCCTCCTTCCAGCATGCTTTCATGGTGTAACGGTTAGCATACTCGGCGCGTATTCAAGAGGTCCAGATTCATGTACCGGCTAGGGCACTGTACATTCTTCTTTTTACCCGCTTCATAATAACCTAATGCTTTTTCAGTGGCGCCCGAACTAAAAGGTGGTGGATAGTAATTCTTCGCCACCAAGATTTGGTGACTGGGTCTTCTAATCTCCAGTCGCTCTTTAAAAGGGAGAGTATATAAGGCATTTTCTCCCTTCTTTCTGCATGCCTTCGTGGTGTAAGGTTAGCACACTCCGCGAGTATTCGAGAGGTCCAGATTCGAATCTCGGCGAGGACATTGCGCTACTTTTCATGTCTCCAGTATTAAAATAACCACTTGTAGTACTCTACAAGTAGCTACACTGCAAGCCTGTCTTTATTAATAGACCTCGCTGCAACTTTATTCAGCTTTTTCTTAACTAGTTTCGGCACTTTATGGTCAAGAACACTTTGAAAAATGCAAACAACGATGTTTCCTACATGCCAACTTCAAGCAAAGACTTAAAGATCGTTAAATTTTAAGTGATTCCTTTCTGCACGAACAGTGCAACAAGAATAGACAGTGCATTTTCACGGATTTGAATGCAATTCTATGTGATTAGTAGTCATCTTTTGTTAACTTACTAGATTGAGTATTCTTATCGTTTTTCTTTCAAATGTCTAAGTATTCTATTTGATTTCATTACTTAGTTAAAACAACCATTCCTTAAGGAATCATTTCAGGTAAGCAAAGAAAATATTCTGGAGCGACCTTCTAAACGCTGCTTCGTTCGGAAGTATCAATAGATTAATTATATAGACGAAAATGTTTGCTTCGTAAACTCTCAGTAAGCCTTCTGAGTGCTTTGAGGCTATCGATATAAACAAAAATTCATCACTAAATCATCACTTATCTTACGACTGGTACTATGATTGGCGAATAACATTGCGTTTGACATGTAAGGTTAAAAGCGTGAATAAGTAAGCCAAATTTGGTTGTCAGTTGGTAAAATCTTAGAGGAATTAAGAGCTAGCTATAGCTTGAATAAAGCAGAGTTTTCGTGATTGATAAAGAGGAAGAAAAATGTGTGCTATAGGTCAGATTGATCCATTATACTACCAAATATGCATCCTTTTAAAATGAAGTATTTTTCCCTTTTATTTATTAAAATGGTGTCATATCTTTCGTGACTTAACAAACTGTAAACTAATCATATGGTTGTATGAATAGAAAAACTCGACCTCAATTTTTTTATTAAGGATTTCTTTGTTTCTTCGTACAGAAACCGAGAAACCTATTTTTTTAGATATGCATGTATGGTTGAAAACATTTGTGTTCAAACTGAACTAAGATCGTGATATTTTTTAAAAGAAATAAAACTATACTTAAAAAACTCGGAATATTGGAAATACGAGATTAGTTTTATTTTTATTTTTCAAGTTCTTGAGTACGGCATGCAAAAATAATTTCAGAATTGAAAACTTTTTCACTTTTAATTTTAATAATTTTAGTGTTACCTTCTTTGAGACCCATATAAAAAGTTTGATGAAATTCATTAATATTAACGTTTTGAACGGTCATTAATATTCTGAATGACAAAAATTTTATTACTATAAATTTTTACTTTGTAGATAATACCTTTACAAAATGCTACAAATTTTAGAAAAAATTAATATAATTAGGAACACGGAATATGTTTCAGAAAAATAAATTTTATTAAATTTAATTGATAGATTTTAATAATTATTACTTTTTAGTTTAATACTATTGGTACCATAGGTGTAATTTGTATAAATGCATTCTCAATTGTTTCTTAAAAGATAAATGAAAGATAAAAATAAACATTCTCAAGCGATTTTTGCAAAATTTAATTTTTAAGTAAGTAAACTTTTACTTTGATTGACATAACATAAATATACTTGCGATTCTTAAAAGTATATAATTTAACCTTCTCCATTTTTCGTTGTCACGCTATGTTACTTCTCCAGTGCATTTAATGTCCACACGGCTTCGACTGTATTGCCATTACACAAGACATAACATCTTTAATTTGTCACCCACGTTGCCTAAAAAATTATCAGCGATTATAAATTTACATGACACTAAGTTCTTCATCTTTCAAATTAAAAGTGTACATCGTTTAACTAACAAAGAAAAGTAAAAGGAATGTAAGCAGTTCTTAATAATTTAAAACTTTACTTTTTAATATGATCTCTCATTTCTGCTACCTATAATACATCTAATTCCTGTAATTTATATTTCAAATAATAATTTTACAAATATTTGCACAGTTTTACAATTAACGAATAATATTTCTTACATTATACATGCACTTTTGGTAGAGAATATTTTTTGTGCATCACCTAAAAACTCATTTTTACCACGAAATTCAAAAGAGAGAATCTATAAAAGAGTAGATCTGCTTTTTAGATTTTAGAAATTTTCGAAGTCATAATATTTGTATTTCTAATTTAAATACTGAAATACTTTAAAAATTTTTATTATTTAGCATATGCAGAAACATTCAGATGTAATCAAGAATAATGGTAACAATTTTAAAATTTCCTTCGAAAAGTTTGGATTTTCGTTACCAGAATTTGTACACAGAGATAAATAAGCATTCCTTTAAATTTCCTTTCATGATTTCGCTGGATAATATTTGACATTTCATTTGCGCTTAATTGACAGTTAAATTTTAATGTTACGCCTTTCCTTTATGTTTTGTTTCGTCACGTACTCGCTCAGTCCAGAGCTGTATGCACATTTGATTTGGAATAGTTTAAGAGAAGAATCGTAGCTGAGAAGCAGAATCGTAATCGCATGACGTAATAGACCTGTGGTTTCGGCTACTGCTCTTGTCGTGCGCGGGTGCTCAAGTAAGGGTATCTTCGATTGTAGTGTAGGTTGGTAAATGAAGTTTGATTTCGATTAAGTTGTCCTACCAAAGTGTTCCATCTTTGAGTAGAAACAATTGTATTGTGAGCAGTTGAATTGTATGTTCAACCATTTGCTAAGTCAGGGAGACTTCTTTTGTTTTATATTATTCCAATTTGAACCACATGAGTAATAAAGCAAACTAAAGATAAGTTAAGATTCTACTTTCTTGTGTGTTATGCTTTCATAGTCAGCTAAGCTTTAAGTGATATTTCGTTCCACAGTTTTAATGTAACCAAATACTTGAGAAATGAGTACTTGAATACAGGTACTTAGTTAGTTAAGAAGGCCCCTCAAGCTTAAATTATTTGAAGAATAAATGAATAAAGTTTAAAAAAATTAAAAGAAAAGAAGAATGGGAGATAATTAAAAGAACAATGTATTGTACTATGTTTTTTGGTATATTTCCGCCATAGCATTTTAGACCCACGTTCCGAAAATCTAAAAAATATCCGCATAATTTTTTGCCCTCCTCAGTGCTTTCAGAGAACGAAATCTTCCAAACTTTAAAATAGATTCAATGGCGTAGGTATTGTTTTCGTCTTAATTATAAAGACTAACCTTCTAAAACTGCTTGAAGAGGTAGCGCCAAAACCTTTTCTTCTAACTGTTGAACTTCGTGCCAGCCTAACACACGAACTGATCAATCACAGCGAAGCAAATAAGAACTGACATTCAGTTTACGATTTTGCTGTGTCAACTGCATATTAACCTTCTCTAATCATTAATGGATGATCTCAGGCCTAAGGAATAGCAGAGACAACAATAAGAACGAGCAAGCTTCAAATTACAGAGACATGAATATATTTTATAAGAAACTGTGATGTTAATATTACCATGCATTCTTATTGGAAAGTAGATCTATTTTAAATAAGTATTTTTGTAATAGTTACCTGTAGTTTAAACATAACTTTTTTTTTTCATTTGTTATGTTCTTACTGTAACCGTGTTCTTTGAAAATCAAATATTCGCATTATTTTCCCCTCTCGATTTTCGGAAGATTAAATTGATAAATAAAAAGAGGGAAATTAAGCTAGAAAACAATACTGATATATTTTTAAGATAATAGTGAATACTTTTAAGGATAGTAGTTTGCCTTTTAGGCCAAAAACAAGATAGAATTGGGGAATGACAACAAAAAAAAAAGAACTAAATTTCTACATAAAATACAAAAAAAAGGAGAAGCAAATGCGTGAAATAACAGCAGCGATATTAAATGACTTCACAGTATTTAAGGATTGATTTCATTCACAACAGTACATAATTTAATTGTTCATCATCTGGAATCTATAAGCATTGTTAAATCACCCATTCAAAATAAAGTGATAAATCACAGAAATAAATTAAATGCAAAGCCAATAACTTTCTGTTTTCCGTTCATTCTCATCAAAATGCAAGACTATAAACATAAAAAATGTTTTTCTGTTTTGAAGTGTTTGTTCTTGTTTAAAATGCTGATTTAATTTACATAACTAAGTGAATTATTCTACAAATTAATCTGGTTAAGGATAAAGGTAAATTGGTAACAGTACTTTTCTCTTTATTGTAGCAAGAGTTAGTTCTTATTTCTTCATTTGCACACCTGCTGTTAGATTAACCGTGAATGTTTTCTCTAACCCTATAAGATATTTCTCCCGCTTTCTTCGCATGCCTTCGTGGTGTAATGGTCAGCACACTGAGTCGGTATTTCAGAGGTCCGTGGTTCGATTCCCGGCGAAGGCATTGCATATTTGTCATGTCTCTTGCTTCGTAAAAACCTAATGTCTCTACAAAAATGAACTAAAAAGGTGGTGGATGATGATTCTCCACCACCGCGATTTGGCGATTGGGTCCCCAAAACCCCAGTCGCCCTTTAAAAGGGGGAGTATATAAGGTATTTCTCCCGCCTTCGTGGTGTAGTGGTCTGCATGCTCGACGCGTAACCGAGAGGTCCGTGGTTCGATTCCCGGCGAAGGCGTTGCACATTTTTCACATCTCTGGCTTCTAAATAATCCTAATGTCTCTACAACCCAGGTTATCGAAATCAGCTGTGTTTAAGAAATATTTTACTGAAAATCGTTGGTCTAGAGTTTGATTTAGATATTTAATACTATAAATTACAATCATTTCTAGTATACATTGCAATCATTTCTACTAAACATTACAATCATTTCATACTTCTCCAGATTGTAAGAATATTAATAATAAAATAGGTTCATGCCATAGTGATTGTTCCCAGGATTCAAAATAAATTTTCTTACAGTATAAACAACTTAAAAATATGACCTCTTGATTTTTTTATGTAAAAGAATGTAGTAATAATGAATCAAGTCCGTAATTATGCTAGAAAAAATCTTTTTCAATAAGCTGTTTATGACGCAAACACATTGTATGTCATTCTTAGACAGCTTTCATACTTTTTACCTCCTTTTAGGAAAATGAAACTTAAAAATTTCCTTCAAACCAAGCACTTTTCGAACATTTATGGCACTTCTGCAGTCAGTCCTGAAAAGCTGCCTTTGACAAATAATTTGTCTTAGTTGAGATGGCAAAGTCTCAGAATCAGTGTTTAGACGAGAATTTAAGTCTGGAACTCAAAAGAGGAGATAAGTAAGGACTAACTAGAATAGAAATTAGCTGACTATATGTGGTATTCCGAAACGGCCATGTTGTACTTTGTGACGCTCCGTTTAAACATGCTGTCATTCCATGAAAGCCACCTACAATTTCTAGAACACTATTAAGCGCATCATAAAATTTATCTTACTGTATTGAAAAGAGGATGAAATGATCCCCATTTCAGATTATAAATACTTCTAAATTACAGCAGGACAACGTTCCTTCTATTACACAAATTTTCATCTGAAAAAATGGATGTTTTTGCAATTTCACAAAACCGGATTCAAATTCTCTTGAAAACCGGATTCGAATTCTCTACCCTATATATGATTAGGGATTCTATCATCAAATATAAGGTGAAAGACCCAAAGACTAGGTGGCCATTAAAGCTATAATTATGCTAACTCATCTGAGAAAGGTTGCACAAGATTCCCATTTTTTTGCGCCACAGGACCAACAAAGCAGCTGAAAAATTGCTATTGAGCCTAAGACAGCGTCGCTTTTATGTCGGTATACCATAAAAATAATAATTTCATCAAATTCTTTCTTTCTTAATTACGCGAAGTTGTTAATTATAAGCCTTGTCTTAGTTTTGAAATATTAGTTGTATGCCAATGTCATTCCTGTACCATATTGATGTTATACTGATATAGATACAATAATACATCATCGATCGTATGCTTCAGATGACTTTATGCACATGAAAAGTATGCATTCATCTTTTTACTTATTATTACATCATTAACAAAATTTCTTTTTTATCAACTCGATCGTATGCTAGTAATTACTGTTGACCATACCCAATGTCGATTCTGTATTGATGTCGACTTTACTTTGAGTCGACGCCATGTTGTGAACCATTACAATATTCCATTGTAAGCACTGTCAATCCTATGAATGTAAGTCGTTATGTGATGATTAGTGAATTCAGCTTCGACATGTGTAAGTCCGTACTGGAATTTCTGGAAAGGCATCGCAAATATTACGGCTGTTTACCTTTCCTCTTTTATTTCAGAATCAATCTACTCTATGAGTTGCAACGTTCTAATTGGCCAGAGGGCAAAGTATCCAATTAAGTCAGCCATTCCTGAGGAAAGTTTAATTCAGAAATATCTGGCTATGGAAGAAAAATTCTATCATCAAAAAATCAATAAAATATTTTAATATTTTTCTACTTTAATTACTGCTTGAGAATAAATATGACTGTCCATTGACTTCTAAACAGAAGATTTAATTTTAAAAACATATGTTTATTTTTAATAGATTTCATTAATTGGATCTTCATGTGCAAGGATTCAGCTCTTTTTTAGCCCAGAAGAGTTAGTAATTTCATTTTGGAATTTTGCGTTGGTACGGAATCATTTTTCAGATTGTTGCCACCAAATATTAGAGCTATGTATTATATTTCATGAAATTAAATAATAAGGAATATGCATGAATATATGTTTCTGGGATTGTGAAAAAACAATGGACATCAAATTAGACAAAGGATGGCCATAAAATTCCTAGAGACATCAAATTTTTAATAACGTAGTCCTCCACTCGAATGTGGGAATCTGGAAGCCCAGATTTGGAATTTGTTTTATTATCTATTTCATATTTTGTAAAACTTTAACGAATTTTTTATTAACAAACTCAGCGACTTCAAAGCGTTAACATTAACATCGCGTGCATCTTCAAGCACGGATATTTTATACGCGAAGTTTCTTTGCATTTCTTAATGGTATTACGTTGGTAACGTAGCAACGTAGAGACGTTAGAAAGTCGAAGGGTACTTTGCGTCGACGGATTTTAAATGTATACATCACTTTTCAAATCCCGTTTTCAATCTCCGTGAAATAAAACCCCCTTTGGACATAATATAAAATCTGAAAGCTTTCAGAATTTATTTTATTTTATTTAGTATTTATTTGCTAATTATTTAATTTAAAATTTATTTTTTACATTTTTTAGACATTTATCTCGAAAGTGTGATCATTATAGTGTGATCACTGTTAGTGATCATTATAACTTAGAATTCAATGGTAATTTTTGTACCACATACCTAAAATAGAACTAAATTTTCCTTCGTTTAAGCTAATTAACTTTAATATTAAAATACATGACTTTTTTAAAAAATTCTTTCAGTATTTAATTTTTAAAAATTAACCAAAAATTTTTAAAAAGTGTAAACTTAATTATCAAAATAAAACATGTTTTTTTTAAATTTATTTATGCATTCAGTAAATATTATATCTGTAACTTCTTTAAATTTATCTTTATATAATTGATTTATATGTTTATGAAATATTATAATCGCTATGTATTTAAACTTATCCTTTTTAATTTATTTGGATTTTTTATAAATATTGCATTTATCACGTTTTTAAATTCATTTTTCTTAGAAGAAATGAACACATTTGTCATGAACCTCAAGTGAATAATAAAAAAAACTCCCGTTCAAAGAGAGAACGAGACTCTACTTCAAAGTGTTTTTACTTAAATACTTTATATTAAAGTAAGTTTAAATACTTTACAAAACGTAGCCCATAGTTGACATTTTGTAATTATGCTACATAAGTTTTTAGCATTAGTGGAAAACAGAACGTAAAATAAACAGGCGCAAACCTAAAAAACAGAAATTTAGGACCACGCTCAAGAGTTTGATTAATCGTATTTCTGCTTTCTTTGAGAAAAATTGCGTTTATGGAAGCCAGAATATGTTTTGATAATTTATTTAGCTTTTGTCATAAAACTGAGCAATATTTTGGTATAAGTGAGTGTACTATTACTCTTTTTTCGCTGTAGATAATAAGACTGTTTTGACTTTATTTATTGGTTTCGCAGTTCTAAGTCGCTAAAAAATCTTATGCATGCATATGATGCTCGTTTCTTCTCTTAAAATGATATATCTTTTTAGCTTCTGAATGAATAGAACGGGAAGAAACTGACATAAAGATATATTTGCTTGAATTTAAAAATACGTGGTGATGTTTCCCATATCAAAGTCTAGAGTAACAGAACATTTCCCTCGCTTCTCGTCTGCATTAATACACACTTTTTTTAACTCTGCAAAAATTATGACCCAGATTATAACTGGACTAGGTTTTGAACTGCATTTTACTTTGTTAGCTCAAAGGGAGTTAACCCAGAAGGGCTATTAATTTCGTTTTGGAATCTTGCGTTGAAAACTGTGTATGTCCGTTTCTCTTTTCCAGTTGTTGCCACCAAATATTGTCACCCTGTGCTATATTTAAAGAAATTAAATAATGTATGCATGTTTCTCAGATCGTGATAAAACAGCGGTACCTAGAGCCATCAAATTTTCAATAACGTAATCCTCCACCCTAATTTGAATTTTTTTTTTATTATCGATTTCCTATTTTGTAATACTTTAACGAATTTTTGATTAACAAACTCAACGATTTCAAAGCGAGCAATGGCAATGTTGCACAGAAAAATAAAATTTCGTCTCCATCGCGTAAGACTGTGTGTCGGAAATTCTAAAGATAAGCTCATTTTAAAATTATTTTGCGATATTGCTCTTGAACCGAATTTTATAGTTTAAGTGCGAATAACATGATATTTAATAAATAACGGTAACGCACAAAACGGTGTAAAACGCCTCTTTGAATGTAATTTAAAATCTGAAACCTTTCAGATTTTTTTTATTCATTTCATACTTTGTATTTACATTTAATGAATTTTTGGTTAACAAAATCAGCGACTTGAAAGAAAAAAAATTGATAACACTATTCGAAATAAAACATTTTTATCTCCAACTTGCCAGGTTATTGCCATTCGACAAAATGCAAGATATTTATTTGCCCAAAGAGGCGTTAGCCCAGAAGGGCTATTAGTTTCGAAACGGCATTTTGCGTCGAATCACTAGCGTTGGATTACTGTTCAAATTGTCGACACCAAATATTATTTTGTTTTATTATAATTATTGATAATTTTCTGGTTATCTGAATCTCTTTTATTTCGGATAATCGAATATTACTGTATCAAAAAGGAAATTTATAAAAGTACCGAATATAAAGAACATAAAATATTCAATGCAATAGAATCCCAACAAAGCTGCATTTGAGAAATTAGATATTAGATGGATGAAATAAATGGCTCCAGATGATCATCTGGAAAAACATCCAAATAAGCATCTACAGTCTAAACATCCGATTAAAAAAAATATGTATACATGCATTTTACATAAAAATTTGCGATGCGGTAACTTATTTAATGGAGAAAATGTGCAATATTAATTTGCTTTTTAATTTTTGTTTTATTCTTGCTTTGAAACAGAATCCCATAAATGCAGATAATTTCAGTTCTTCATAATCAAGACATTTCAACACTTTCACTTTATTTTCAATAATAATATTTATTTTAATAAATAATTTATTTTCAATAATTAATAATTTGTTTTCAATAATTAATATGTTTGTTGTCCCACATTTTCATCTGAAGTCTATGTAATTCCATTTTCTCAAAAAAGAAAGGGGTGGAAATAAAATGCAAATTTTCATAACAATGTACTACAATAAATTTCACAAGAAACAGCTGGAGAGCTTTCAAAACTAGAATCAACAGGGCTGTTATTTTATTTTCTAGGCAAAGTAAAATCTTGTATTTAAGTACAATGTACTGTACTTTCTCCTATAAATGGATCAGGAAATCTCCTATAAATGGATCTGTACAAAAGAGCCTTTATAAAAATATGTGTGAACAAGAGGCGGTTAAAACTTAACTAGACTGAAGAGTAATATAAAATGAGAATGGTAATTATTAATTAAATTGCTTAAATATATAAATCATATTTAGACAAACTATTTATAATCTCAGTTTATAAATAAGAAAACACACTAATTCATCTAAATAAGAGATCTGCTTCTTGCACTGCTCTGTGAACTCTCATCTCGGCTTCAACTTAAATTCAGCCACTAAAAATAATCAATTAACTCAAATACATAAGACCAAAAAAGACAACGAAAGCTAAAAAATTCAACCACGGTGGTTACAGCCGAAAAATATCGCGGCAAAAACATCGCAGACGAAAAGGTCGCGGAGAAAACAATGTAATGCGAAAGTGTCGTGGTACAAAACATCGTGAGACAAAACAAAGCAAACATCATGAAAAACGGTTCATCAAACATCAGTGCCAAAACATTGTGGTACAAAATATCGTTGTCGAAAACAAACTGCTTCAAAAACGTCTCAGTTTAAAAGCATCTTCGTCGCAAATATCGCGGAAAAAATTAAATACCTGCAAATCATTGCATGACGATAACATCGCACACATGCGTTTTTCATATCCCATACTGACGCATCATGTAACTTATTTTCATCATAACTAACAAATTGACATCCAAAAAATTGTAACGACACTTTAAGAATAAACGGAAACAAAACAAAATATAATTTTCACTAAAACAATACCAAGTTAGCAAATGTGAAAGAAAAAAATTTGATAATTAAGTAAGGAACTTTTATAGAGGTAACCTTATGCAGTTATTTGCCTTCCTTTTTTTAAGCATTTTTAGATTGTATGTTTCAAAAAAATTATCAATAAAACTTTATAAAGAAAGACCTTTGTTTATACTGACCTTTGTTAATTAACTATGTAAATTTAAAATTCTGGTAAGTTCTATAAGTTGCATTAATTTTCTCCTCATTTTCAATTTTTAAATGCTTAAGTTTCTTTCTTACTTTTTCAGTAAAAATGTATTCGTTCATTCAAAACTATGAACTATAAACATAAAAATATCCCTCTTTCCTTCTTGCACTCCCAAATCATTATGCGAAAGTGCATTTAAAACCTGAGAGACGCATGTGTGCGATGTTATCGTCATGCGATGATTTGTAAGTAGTTTTTTTTTACCATGATATTTTCGAAGACGACGTTTTTAAACTCTGAAGATTTTTAACTGCTGTTTTTCCGACTACAATATTTTGTACCACGATGTTTTAGAGCTGCGTTGTTTTCTCTTTGCCTACTTTTCTTCCGCGATGTTTTCTGTCACGGCGTTTTCCCCCGCGATGTTTTTGCAGCTGTGTTTTCGGCGGGCACCAACCACGGCAGTGATAGTTTTAATGAAAGTGTTTGTGCACCGAGAAATGACTTCTGCAGGCCAAACATCTAACGAGGCCCTTTGTTTCGAAAGTTTGAGGTAGTTAAGATTGGACTCTCGTACTAAAAATCCTGATCTGTACAATTAGTTTCTTCATGATAAAGCATTATGCCACTGCTTTGAAGGAGCAGCATTATCTTATCGGGAACGAAAATTGTTGCAATTGCTCATCTTTGTTTTCACTAGATATGGCCTCCATATATTTTTATGGTTGAATTCCAAACTGAAGTGTCGCAGTTTTCATTTCTTAAGATCATTTAGACAAAATCATTGCCTGTGTTATAAATGCCTTTCAGAAAGCTTTCCGGTCATAACACCAAGCTCTGACATCTGTGAAAAAAGGAGACAGAGATCAGATTTAGTTCTGGCAAAGCAAAAGATATTTAGCAATTCTTCAGTTTATTTTTAATCATTTTACTTTATTAAAAGATTCCTATATTTCAAACTCGAACTTTTAAATATTTTAGAAAGATTACAAATTTATTTACCCGGAAATCTGCTGAGTAAAAATGATTTATTAATGAACTCCATCATCATTTCAAGTCAGTCAAGGACCTTTCAGAATGGTAGTTCCGCTTGTACTCGTAAGAAGTGAGCATGATGTCACAGATTGTCCATATCATACAAATGTCCTGGAGGTAAGAAATGATGCAATTCAAATGACCCAAAAGCAATTTTCTCAGTTTCTAAATTATATAGTCGAGGTACGATTACTGAAGTTTAGTTGTTCAATTTACGAAAGGAGTAGTGCTAGGCCAGCAGCATAAATAAATTCAATAACAAACAACAGGCTAAGAGTAACTTAAATATGAGCATATTTATGGAAGTCGAAGAGGTCAGATACCGAGATAAACATAAAGTTCATCACTCCTAATGAAAGTATTAGGAAACTAAAGAACTATATTATGTAAGATCATTTAAGACTAAAACACACAGCTATGTGATTAATGTTTTTATAAGTTATTATGGATTAGAGATACAGAAATAAAACAAGTAATGATGCAAATAGTCATTATATGATTCATATGAAAAGTAAAGAAGCTTCGCTTATTGCTCAATAAACACAAGCTTGGGTTGTTTGAAATACAATAATGACAATGCAATCTTCCGCAGGTCTAACGTCTTCTTGATTTGAATACTGAAGTTCGCTGGGTACTTTCTGATCTTGAACATTAAAATATATGTATTAAGTAATTTAATTATACTTCAGCTATAGGACGTAAAGTAAATAAATAATTAAGAAGTAATATTTTAAAAACAATAATACAAGAGTGATAGTAAAACAGCGTTATTTTCTATAAGAAACGTCTCTAAAGTATATTTATTATAATTAGATATTATTTATTTTAGTCCAAATGCAAATGAATTTTTTAATCCTAAATGCCACTAAAATATACTTTTAACAAAAGCTATAGGATTTCAAAAAGAATTTCAAAATCAGCAAAATATTCTAAGATATATGGATCTGTGGAATATGTGTGAAAAACGTTTGATTAAATAGTAGAATGTTTTCCAAATAATCAGTTAAGTGAAGCCATTTTCATACTTTTTTGTTTAATTAAGTATAATAAAGCTAAGTTTTCTATCCATCTTTCCATGCATTATTATTTTTTCATAATTTTATGACATAATCCATTTTTTCTTGACTTATTTAATTTACAACTCGCAATAAAATAAGAAAATATACTATAAATAGAAGCTTAAAATTAATCACATTTTTTGCATCGTCTTAATTGTGTCTGCATATTTTGCTTTGTTAAATCTTGGAATCAGATTTGAATTTCAAAAAACTAAAAGAGTTCGAAAATAAGTAAATTTTAACTAAGAAAATAAATAGTAAAATAATTCCTATCTCTATTATACGAAAATTATTTGATAAAATAACAATCAAAATTCTCATGTTCTATTTTTATTTAGCACGTTTAACTTTTTTAAATATTCAGACTTTAAATTACGTTTAAAACATATAAAATTTTTTTGCAAAGTACTCTCAAGAAAAATCTGAAAGCTTTCAGAAAAAAAGAGAAGCTGAAAGCTTTCAGATTTTACATTACGCCAAAGGGAGCGTTTTTTTAACGTTTGTGGGATACCTTTACTTACTAAATTTCACGTTCTTCGCACTTAAACGATAAAATTCAAAGTGTGCACAATGACGCATAAAAAAGAAGGCCATCAGTTCATCTTTATATTTTGGATATTTCATTGGTTGGATAAGACTTTTTACGTTAGGCTGCAGAAACATAACATAAATGTTCTCCGTATTTAAGTATTTAGATTGTTAATTCATTATATATTTTTTAAGCTCGCAGATCTAAATTTAAGTTTTAAATTTAGACTTTCAAAACTGCAGTTATTTTAATATTACGTGTTAACTGGAAGCTAGTTGCCAGGGGTTTTACTGTATTTGCTTAATCTCTCTCCCCATCGTAGAAAAACTTATTTGCAAAGAAATTAAATATACTTTTAAAATGCTCTGCAATTTTATAAACGCATTTTTATAAAATGGCAGTAGCATTTTATAAATGCTATGTCTTTTTACTCTTCCTTTACAGACAGATTAAAAAAACATTAATTGGGCGAATTTATATATTTTTTCGTGGCAACATAATATTGTGGAGTGATTTTTTTTATTTAATTTTTGGTTTTGATTTTTTGATTAGAATTTGATTTAGATTTTTTTAATTTAGTGTTAAACAATTTTTTCTCACGTATCTTCTTTTAAACTCTAAGAAATTAAAATCTCAGAATTTTAATGTTTGCGCCAACAAATAATGAGGAAAAAATATTTTAAATGAAGTTTATAAGAAAATATTTGTACTCCTGTAGATATCTTTTTATTTAATTAATGTTGTATCTTTCATGCTGTTTTTTCGTGACGCTTACGAATATCTACGTCGGACCATTATTTGATGTGCCATGTATGGTAAAAGTCATGTCATCTGATAAATTTAGACAAAAGTAGTTTTCAAAGTTCCCTCTTTCTGACGACAGTATTCAGAAACACTTGTTTTCGTTTTAGACTACATATTTACCTCTAAAAATAAAAAAAACTGATGTGTACATCACATGACTTCCTTGTACGAAATATTAAATAATACGCATTTTTTCTTGCATTTGATTTCAACTTATTGAATTAAATCTACTTCGTCAGTACCACAATAGAATAAATACAATCTTTAAAATTCACTATATTTGTTTACCATAGGTTCACTTAACAGCGTTTCATCTCGTTCATTTTATCACTCAGAATGCATAAAAATTATGTATCTCATTTAAAGAATTATGTAATCGTTCCCACATGTTCTATTCAAATACCATGATAAATCTAAAATGATGCATAAGAGAAATCAAACAAACAAAAGAAAAAAAGAGTCCTTTATTCTGTCCTTACGTACAGATGTCACGCAAAAACATCGTTAAATTGCATTCGATAGAGGTGAAAACGTATATTTTCGTTGAAATATAGTCCCCGGAATTTTCTTGATTACAATACTTCCTTTACTTCGTATATAGAAGTAAAAATAAAAAAATAATAATTAATTAAAAAAACAATATTGAGGATTTTTGATTTTCGAGATACAGTGTTTCAATACTAGTACTTTTCTTCGCCATTTTTCTTAAAGAAATTACAGTTATGGAAGTTGAGTTGAGTGCACTTTTTACCGTGCACAAAATGATCCGACTTTCACGTCAACGTAATAGTTAATATAAATTATATTAAATAAAGCAAAAAATTCCTTTGGAGTTTTATATTTCATCTTGCAATATACGTCTTTTGTACACGAGCAGCGATTTCGTAAGAATTATGGAAGTTGTCCAAAAGAGAGGTCATTGAAGGGCATTATACTTTTAATGGAAGAAGTTACAAAAGAGCTTAACAAATTTGTAGTTATATATTCTACTGAACATTTACTTGCCATGTAAGTCACAGGAGGAGGTTGTTGTAGGAAGAACGGAAAGTTGACAACTCATTCGCAGTAAATCAGGATTTATGCCTTCTACACAAAATTCATTCTGCTGAGAAAAAACAACACAGGTGCAACATAACCTTCTAAACGTTTTTTCATGAAAAATGTCTATGTAACAACGTATAAACTAACTTTTGTGAACAAAACAAGATTCTACTAGATAGCTATGCTACTAAAAATACAATGAATTGTAAATTAATTATATAGCATAAATTACATTGACATTGAATTTATAAAAAGTACTTCTGAATCAACAACAAATAATATTATTGAATTTACAACAAACAGAATATATTGGTATCCGTAATAAAGCTGAAATAAAACGATTAACTGTTATCCGTTCGGAATAGGAATAATAATAGGAATTTATATATTAATTTATATATCAATATGCATAGCTATTGTCTTCCTGTTCCCTATTTTATACAATAATATAGTCGATGTAACTGTAAACACAACTGTGTCAGCGTTTTAGTAAGCATATGCATATGTCAGCATTTTTGCATCTGCTTTTTAAATGCGTATGTGTTTTGGGGTTTTTTATATGCGTAAATGCGTATTTTTACTTGGATTGTGAATCTGCTTTTGCAAGTATCATGCACCTGTAAGTATTAAGTAAGAAACTGCTTTTGTAAGTGTCATGCACTTGTAAGTACAAGTGTCAGCATATTTGTAAATATCATATATTTGCGCACGTGTACTTGCGTGTTTGCGATTGTATAACGTATTTGCTTTTGTAGGAATTGTGTACTTGTAGGTATTAGTATCAGCATATCTGTAAATGTGGTATATCTGCTCCAGTCATTTGTAAGTGTTGCACTGCAAGTACCGCATCGGTGTACTGCAAGAATTCCTATGTTAACAAATTCTATATATTAGCATTTCATAAATGTATGTGAGTAAATCGCATGTATGTAATGCACTAATATTTGCCTTTGTAACGTGTGCTATTCGCATAATTAGATATCAAGAACATGCCTCACAAATCAGTATGTACTATTTAATGTGTGTTATCGTGTTAGTGTTAAGTAACAATGTATGCGTAACTGCTATTGTTTTTGCTAGTGTATGTCCACCTGCTCTTTCTTAACTTCTCTTTTCTCCTCTACTCTTCCTCACTTTCATTACTCTCACCTTTTCTCTTCTTTCTCTTCCCTTTCTCAACTCCCTTCTTTTCCTTCTTTCTCTATGTTTCTTTCCTATGTTTGCTTACGTTTATACGTAATGTACAATCACAACATTATGTAATTCTATCACCTATGTAAAACTGAAACCGATCCTGTGCAACACTGTAACATCTATACTTTAAATCATAATAAACTCCCGGTGTATCCTCTTGGTGCTTCAGGGAGTTGTTGCTTCTAGATAGGGAAGGACGCCGGACACGTACCTGCTTATCTATGTTAGACACCAGGAGTCCCCGTCCTCCGTCACCTGTCACCCGTTCGAGCTTTTTCTCAATATATCTTAATACTGAAATCAGAATTCTGATTCAATCTCCATCCACAATACAATAAAATACTAAAATTATGTAACTGTTTAGCTAGTTTCCATTAGAAAGTACTCTATGAAATAATATTTTCTCTTTAGAATATAAGCCTGTCGTCCTTTCCCATAATAGATAAACAACAGTAAATAAAACTACAGTATTTATTTATCTATTTTTGAGCTAATTCTATGGTGTAACCAAGTCTTAAGCGACTCTGGCTCCAACCAGTAAATGAATAGATGACCCTCTAAACATTCACAACTGGATTTAGCCTCAAACATGTATTATTCGGCTCGTTTTATGAATGTTTTGGTGGTTCTTCTCGAAGTGAATCGATTCAGATTATCTTAGAAAGTATTTCTCTTTTCTTAATCAGGCAGTCCTCGTGAGCTTTGCTGTATTTATGTATTCAAGTAATCAAGCAAACAAAATTCTACGTACATGAATTTAAAATATATTTAAAAGGCACAAAGAAAATGTTGCAAAATGAATTCTATGGAAAAGTTACTTATATTAAGAAACATAATAAAAAGCATAATCGAAGTTTCGATATATAAATCTAGTTTTACCAACTGAAATTAGATGACTGATCCCTCATTATGAAACTTAAAAAGCATTATACCCCTTTTTCTGAATCATTATCGTAATATTACAATTATTAAGTAAATTTTAGTATTTCACAGAGAGAAACCAACGCAAAATAATAACATAAAAACATCAGTGTAATTGGATAAATAATAATTAATAAATTTCAGACTGCGTAATAAAGTTAATATTTTCCTAAATCGGTTCATAAATTAGTAAATTAATGAAAGGAATAGGAATAATAAACATTGATTTAGCATGGTTCTTTCTCAAAGGAATAGACCAGGCTGAATTTTACTTATTAGTTTTTATTTGTCTTTATTTATTTTTATTCCCTTCGTTAATTTACTGATTTACATACTAACTTAAAAAATTGTAACCTTAGTGCACAATTTGAAATTTATTAGTTGTTATTTATATAACATCATTGGTGTATTTATGTTATTATGTTTGTTTCTAATTGAAGTACTAAATTTTAATACTTTAATAATTCAATTCTTTATTAATTTAATTTTGAGGCAACTGAGCTAGATTAACCAATTATTCCTAAAATTTAAAAAAACAAATTATTTAAAATTGCCCTCAGTTTAATTAAAATTTATTACCCTTATATATATAGCTACATTTTTCTGTAGTAAATCTTACCTTTTTTGTCTCTACAACTAAACTTGATAAAAGTAGTACTATTAAAACGGTTAAAATTTTTAACTTGTCACTCAGGAGACCTGGTAGATTATCATTTGTCAGCGAAAACTTTGAAGTCGCATTAAGAACTCTAATTTATCTTTCAAATAAAGTTCATATTGCTTAATCAAATGATTGATTTACAAGCAATAAGTATATTTCATTCCATATCTTTTTTATTTTATTTTTAGTATTGTTTATTGATGCAATTCATAAGGCATCTAATTTATGTACAAATAACTAGTTATTGCAGTTCATGTTACGCATAATATAATTCATATTCTAACTGATGATGTTTATAAACCTCACTATTGTAATCAGTAAAAGTAATTTCTAATTCCTTACGTTTTGTGTTTCGGTAAAGAGTAATAGTTTATACCTCACTTAATAAACAATTTTTCACACATGCATTCGAATAGGGATTCTCAAATGCCAATCAATGCTACCAGCAGCTCGAATGGCGAACTGAGAAGCACCATCAAGAATTATTATAGAAAATTTTTACTGCTAGATTCTACATTGCTTATGAGCAAATGAAATACGTCTTCGGGTATTAAAATATTAGAAAATGCTTTTTATCTAGTACTAGATATGGGTCACAAAAAAATTTAAAAGATGAACTTACCTCTTGCGAACTTCTGTTTGGAAACGTCTAGTAAACTGTCAAATCTCTCAAATCTTTCTATAGTAGAAAAACTGAGAATTTGTATTGGTCTGAACAGAGTTTAACGAATTCAGTTTCTGAACCTATCCATTATTATGTTTAAGGGTGATGGCTACAGTAGAGGGGGCATGCGTAAGTACACATTGTTTCCTAACTCGTCTAATCGCCCACCAGTGACCGAGCGGTAAAATCGCTAAACACTGATAGTTCTGGCCTGGCTTCGAATCTAAGCGAACAAGCTGACTGCATGGGCGTTTTCTTCGTTTTCCCCGTCTGTTTTTTTCCGTCTACGAGGCAGTTTCCCTTAGAAAGTCCTCGAAGAAAGCATCCCTCCCCTTAGGCAGATAGTCCTAGCGTGCTTTGTCATCATAAACTAAACCAAATCTAAATCGTCTAATACACATTTTTTGCAAATTATGAAACCCCTTTTTTGTGATGTAAAAGTTTTTATATCTAAGTTGCTGCTATTGTGTAAGGAATTATTCGTATCTTCCCTTGCGTATTCATGTAAGTTATTTATGTAAGGAAGTATTACTATACTGTTCAGAATTCTATTTGTAAAAGAAATCGGCTTGATTTGTAGCAAAATTACAACGTTTTGAGACTTTGTTTATTTTACAAATTCCATAAAAACAGAATATTTTCCTCTGAATTTTCCCTAAGACATAACTTTCTGCGCTTTTTATGAAGTAATTACTCATTCAATAACGGTTTTCCCCTTTTCATCTCACAGTATTAGAAGGAGAAAGTCTTTCCTAGTTCTTGTGATTTCCTTTTTCCTTTTCGTCTTGTAATTGTATAGTACAGCCACTTCTATCAATGCATTTGAAAATTAGTAGTACCCTATAACTTGCAACCTTCATATTACTAATTTCTTTCAGCTAACCATTCATTTTAATTTTGCAGCTAAATTGATAAAGCACAGTTTATCTTAATCATGGGCTACGCCTGTGCTTTGAAATTTCAAGATTGATGTCTTTAACTGTAACAGAAGTACAGAGTTCGTTCAATGGGAAAATGTTATGAATCATTAAGCAAAACCTCTATCTATGTTTCCCTTTTTAGTTATGCAGTTTTAGCATTACAATAGGTTCCCTTATTTTTATAATACTATTTCTTCATACCTTGTCAATTAATCTGTAATTCGTCTTAATTACTGCTTTGTAACAGATATTTTTATACAGAAGTAAAATGGAAAGAAATTAGAACGCTGCAAAAGCAGAAAGAATGTTTATACGGAAAGAGAACGCAAAAAAACTTGCACTGCTCAAAAATGCGCAATCAGCGTTCAAATTGGATTATCCGTTGTAAAAATAAACCGTTTAATTTTAAATATACATCGTAAAGAAATGCCTAATTTTTAGACATCAATTTTTAAAAGTCACTTGGGGTATTGACTGAAAAACAGCTCTGGAGGCCATTTATTATTAATTCTTCTCAAGTGGTGTTTTTTTTAAACAAAGCTCAAATGCCTCTAAAACTAGGTAACTTTTTATATATTTTAATAAAAGGGAATATTTTTGTAATTACGGTATTAAACTTTACCAAGCTTTTATTAAGCTATGCTAATGTCACATCTACTTAGATCAGTGATAATTTTACTTTCATCAAATCGGTAATTCTAAACTGACTTTATATCTTAGCTATATATTTGTTTAAGAGTAACAGCTATACATTTCTCTAGCGCTGGTACAGTTGTGTTAAAATTTTCGTAAACTGAAGAATCTGACAAATTCATTCAACAGCTCCTCTTGAGTTGAGAAATATTTTTAGGAGATGTTCTGCATTTTCGGCAGTTACATTACCTTATATTATATTACCCTGCCATTTATCATCCACACAATCTGACATATATTGTTACTGCAGGAAATATAAGATCTTAAATTATTCTGGCACGTGATGGAAAGCAGCCAGAATCCTAATTATTGCAATTCGAACATGACATAAGGTGCTTAATTTATATATTTCATATTATAAAGGGTGGGCGGAAAGTAACTCCCTATTTTGAATTTGGAATAGCTATTGATGTTATGTTTAGATTGCAATGAAAGTTACCTTGTTTTGTAGATTGTAGTGTGGCATTATTTGTAATATTTTCCCCTTTTCATATGTCTAATGTTTTTTTTCCTTTTCGTTTTTGTTTTCAGAGATTGTCTAATTGGCATAATTGTTTTTGTATCCAAAACAGCATGTTTCCCATGTCCATCTCTCCACCACCATTGAACCTGCGTTGCAGATTGCTACACCTCATATCTTGCTGCAGTTTTCACTCTGTCCTAAATACTTAATCGTTGTGACACCTCTCAAAGGCTCTGAAAAAAAAGAAAAAGAAAAAAATAGACATATGAAAAAGGAAAAAATATAACAATTAATGCTACACTACAGTCTACAAAACAATTATTCTAATCTACGCCTAACATCAATAGCTATTCCAAATTCAAAATTAAGAGTTACTTTCTGCCCAACCTGTATAATTGCTTAACAAATTGAAGATTTAAGAGTAATAAACACACTTGATCTTCTCTGACGGCTTTGAACTATGAAATTTTACTTGAAATGATTGAATATTTTAAAACAGATCATCTGTAGTTTAAATATGTTTTCTTAAGATCATGCTTTGAAAAGAATTAATAGACTTCCTGCGTATTTTTGTGTTATATGCTAGGAAACCATCCGACAGTTTGAATATACCAAGTTTGAATTCGGATAAAGTTTATCAATGATTTCTCGCTTCCAAACTCTCTGAGATGAAAGATATTTGAAAATGTTTATTTCATGTGCTCTTAGCGTGCAGCGGCTAATATACTCAAGCGGTAATACTAAGGTCACGTACGGGCGCCAGTTATGGAGATGAACGAGAGTGAGAAATATTTTTAAAATTGTCATGACTGGGATCTACAAATTATGAGGTCAGTGAAATGACCATTTTGTTATAAAAGCACAGGGAACGGAATACTTGCAACCAGGGGCGGATGGCTATTGGGAATTCAGGATATTTCCTAAGGCACCGATATCTGTGACTCTGCTTTGTTACCTGATTTAAAGAAGATACCAGATTAATCAGAACTGTAGAACTTACGTAGCAAAGAACGATAAACTCATAGGAAGATAAAGGTTTAATGACACTCTAAAAGTTGAAAGATAAACTGAAAACTATATTAAACTCATCTTAAATTCATCATCGTTAGCTCTTGCAAATTCAGAATTGTTAGACCTAATGCTTTACTCCGTTGCTCAAAAGCAACTGATTTTCACGTCCCGCTCCTTGGAGGATTTCATGAATATATCAAGATGCCGGCACCATTGAAACTGTTCGACAAAATTAAGGCATTTGTATGTTCTCTAGGGTGTCCCGGCATCCTTAATGAGGATTGCTTTCTTCATTATACCGAACTTCATAAGGGTGCCAACTCATTTATGTCTTTATGTCAGGGTAGCCTAGTGTCTTGGCGAGCGATGGTCAACTTGAAAATAGATGACGGTACTTTTTTCAAGTTGGTGACATTTTGCCAAGATTAAGGCATTTACGCGGACTTCCCAGCACAGCTTTGTTGATGACTTGCTTTCCTCACGATACAGAACTTAATAGTACTAACACATTTACTGCTTAACGCCATGGTGCTCTTGGGCTTTGGAGAACAGTAGGTAACTTTTGATCAGAAACGACTAACTACACTTATAGAAAGTGAAATCCCAACATCAAGGAGAACTGTGTTTAGAGGAATGAAATATAGGCAAAATCTTTGCTTAAGTAACATATTTTTTTATTCATGTTTCAAGGTCACGGGTTAAAGTATACACGAGAAGATTCATTTCATATGTGAAATTGTGGTACATTAATAACCATTGTAATCGTTACAATGTTGAATGCAAACAATCAAGAATACATGCACTGTGTCGTATAGGTGTCGTACGTCTTTTTATGGTATGGAGTTCCGTGCTCGTTGAATTTGGTCAGTCAAACCAGAAACGATCTCTTCTGATATCGGATGACTCTTTGTCGTCGAATTATGTGCTGTGCATTCTCGATAAGAGAAAGATCAAACGATCTCTCAGGACAAGGTAATACATCAATACTCTGTATAGCACGTTTGATGACAGCATAATGTGGGGAATGATCCTATTCGAAAATGCCCCTTGGAATACTGCTCAAGAATTCTCAGCACAACCGGTGCAATCATATATCTGATGTGAAGATTTTCCTTCAAAATGTGTGGAATAAGGCATAGGAAACTACGCCCTACGCCACAGACAGCTTGGTACAAGCGCTCACCTGGTGTCCTTCTCTTACCCATACTATTCTAACCAAAATACGGCCATCACTAACACCAAGACAAGAACGGCTGTCATCTGAGAACCCAACAGATCTCTATTCCCCTCTCTAATGATCTCTAGCTTGACACCACCAAAGTCGCAGTTGGCCGTGATTTGGAGTTCATGGTATGAATGCTACAGGGCGCCTGGCTCCCAGCTGTCCTGAAATAATCGATATGTTACAAATTGCTGTTACTAATTAATCTGCTGGTGCCAACAAAGTCTCTAATATCTGCTGCAGGTGCAGTGTCATGAGCCACAGACATACAGAAAATTGGCTGATCTTTCCAAAGTCTAGAAAGTGTGTGGCCAGATCCCGGCCTTCTTGCGAAAGTACTCCCGTTTTTGAGGCACCATAAAATAATAAAATTCAAGCTAAAGGCTTCCACTGAGTATGTAATATAAGGGCGACTTAAAACAGGTTTTGGCAGATATGCCAACCTAAGAGACTTCCTCAAAATTTATTCAGAGGATATCATAACAGACCTAAATAACTATCAATAAAGAGAAACATCATACGACAGATCAATGAATGCAGTAAGTAGTACGTGCCTGTTAGAGGGATATCATCTGAAGAAAATCAAACTGAGAAACATCGTCTCTTGGCGGATTTCCGCACTAACATTAAGAAGCAGAGTAAAGGTATTGTAACGCACAGCCCAGACAACCATTGATCAAAATCAAGGGCAGCATAACTTTATTCTGTACAGCAAAGCAAGAGCCGCATGCAACATAAAGATACAAAAGCATTACTTCTTATTATACATGAAATTTAAGTTACCTGCATTTTCAATTAGAATGAAAGCTGCAGCCTTCCGGTATACCTTCGTTTCTGTATTAAAGAAATGTTTCTAATAAATCATTTGTTTTATTATACAATTTTTGGCCCGCTTAAGTAGCTTTATGCCTGAAGCGATTGAAGAGAGTGGGTAAGGGTATATACTTATAAATGAGTATTATAAAGTACGTAAAGCTTTCATAATATTTAGGCAAAAAATATTTAATAAGTGAAAAATGCGTTGATGATTACCTTGAGATTATTAAAGCTCGAAAACTATTGCTTATGACTGAGTTTAGAGTAGACGTTAAATTAGTACAGTGAGCATTTTTGACTTTTTATATTTAACATCTAATATAATGAGACAGAATGTAGATATATCGGAATCAAAGAATTCTAAATAAATTCTAGTCATTCTAAATAAAAATAAATCAAGATCAATAACATGAAGTAAATAATGCTCTCACAGTAAATTAGGACAAAGATTTCTCCCAAAAACATCAAACAACAAAGCTAAAAAATTACATTAGGGCCATCATTTAACTTAATTCCTCATATTGTTAGGAACAGACTTTGAAATTCTTGAAGGAGTCATCCAGAATCATAAAAACTATCCTAAGTGATGGGCGTTTTCATGCTGGAGATTTATGGATTTTGAGCGTAGAGGCGTCGCCATCTATTTGAGCGTGCACAATACGCAAAGGCGTGACGCTCTCTAGATGCGCAGCCCTTATGAGGTGTTAAACATTGACCCGACTGTATCTTTAGGGGACTCCCTTCTTTACCATCACAGATGGTGAAAGCTGATTTCTGAAAATTGGTTTCGAGAAATAGATGATCTGGGGGTCCAAACGTATTTCACCTTAAACAGAAAAGAGACCTTTAATATAAAATATTTTGTGAGAACTCTTTTGCATTTTCCACTTCTTCGAATGGGGATGAAATGCTAGCTGTAAAATTGATGGCTTGAAAAAAGAAAGGCTCCAAAATTGAGTTTATCAGTCCAAACAGCGCAGATTGCGGATCAAAAGCGAGATTGGGGACTGCTAATAAATTGAACAAAAGAAAGCTTTGTGCAATATATGAAGAAACTCAATTTTCAGAAGGGTAAGGAAGATGTCATATTTTATATGCATATTTTGTCCAATATACTGAAACACAAACTGCGGTGAGAATTTTATTCTTTCAGTACGAATCCATCAATATAATTTTTTTAAAATGAGACATTCGAATCGTCGAATCTTTCTGATCTTAAGGAAAAGGTTCGAGAGTCAAAAACTCGAACCTTCGCGCGTTTTTCGTCGCTTGAATGTTTCGAATCCTGATTTAAACTACCTTCTCATCATTTTATGTCAAAACTTTGGATTTATAAACTTTTAAATTTTCTTGACTCTAATGACAGGCTCTTTAAAAAAGAACATGACTGATGAATAATATGAATTCAATAGACCTTGACTCTCGGAAACCATCTCGTGACGACCTTGAGAGTCACATTTCTAATGTTCTGAAAAAAAATCACGCATTCCATGTTAATTTTCATTAGTTTTAATCTACGTTTATTCTTGAAATTATATCATGTTTTTAATACTTGCTTTGATTTAGAAATATTATTTTAAAATGTCAAAATTCTAAGAACTACCGGATTCTTGAGTGTAAAAGCTGACAATTTTTCACAAGAAATCAGAAGAAAATCAGGAGTTGGGGCTTACGCAAGCACATGATTAGAAATAGGCGGTTTAACGATTGAGTATAAAATCCATTATTCTTGGGTAAACGGTCCACAGAACTGCGAAAGTTTTGCTCTGGCTCTAGGTTGTTTGAAAAAAAAAATGTTGGTCAAACGATTTATGCCACTTAACTTCTCACAGATGCCACTTGTCTTCTCAAGCAAAGGGGAAATTAAGTGTATTAAAAACTGATGTATCTGTGGTTCCTGCTTATAATTAACATGCTGTAGCCCTTTGATGTTACTGTAATTTACTACTTTAAAATTCATTCTACAGACTTTATAATAATTGAATGAGCACAAAACACTCTTACTCTCACAGTCAAAGAAAAGGAAAAAAATTAAAGGTCCGAGTGTGCAGTGTGTGTGTGAATAAATACTGGCAGCCTGCGAAAATGACAAGACTAAAACAATTATTAAAGAACTTTTGTATTGTGGAATATCCAGTGTTTTAGATGACTCTGAGGATGGCATGCCGTGGGATACCAATGCAAGTACTGGTGATACAAGTAGTGTAGCCAGCTACCTTAGTGGTAGTTCAAGTGGCAATGTTAGTTCAAGTGGCAATGAATAAAAAGTACTAAACATGTTTAGTTTCGACCGATAATTAAAAACTTTGCGTGTGGTAAGAATTGTGTAAAGTATTTTCTATCTCCTTCCAGCATGCTTTCGTGATGTAACAGTAGTGTACTCAATGCGTATTCGAGAGGTCCAGGGTTCGAGTCCCGGCGATGGCACTCCTCATTTACGATGACACTCCTACTTCGAAAAAAAAAAAAAAACCTAATGACTTTACATTGGCGCCCGAACAAAAAGGTGGTGGACAGTAATTCGTCAACCAGGATTTGGCGACTGGGTTCCCTAATTCCCAGTCGCCAAATCCCTTCTTCGAGCATGCTTTCGTGGTGTCATGGTAACACACTCGGCGCGTATTTGAGAGATCTGGGTTCGAGTCCCGGCCAAGAACTAACTTGCTAATTTTCATGTCTCCTGCTTCAAAAAACTTGATGACTCTACACCTGTTTTTATTTTGCCTGTTTTCACTCTTACATAACGAAAAAAAAATATTGGTCATCGTCGACAAGCTACTCACCAAACTTCCTGTAGATTTTTTTTTTCAAAATAAAGGGTAAAAACTAAAGCTGTGATTTATATACTCGAGAATACTATACTTAAATATTTTTTTTTCAAATTACATTGCTAAAACGAACAAGAATTTAATTACATTATTCATTTACAACATTCCGTTACTCTTTCCTTAAATATATTTTAAAAATCTTTGTCTTCATATTTATTTTTCTTTAAACGGAAATTTCAAATTTTTTTTTAAATCAGCACTTTTAAACGAAAGTTCAATTTTTTCCCTTTTTCTTCTTTTTCCTGGAGTTTAGAGATTCAAAATGTTCGATAGTTTCAGGAATATTTTAAGTTTCGAATAAGAATACAAAAGTAATTTAAGTTCTGCCCATTTCTGTGTTTTTTGTTATAAAAAGAGACACATTTTAGGAACCAAAAGATAAATTAAGAAAATGCAATATTTAACTTTGTAATAACCTTTCACTGGAATTATATTTTATTTACTTTTTAAAAAAATTTATTGTGCGAGAGATAACTAGAGATGACCATCTCAACTTCTAATTTTGCAAACTAACTTAAATCTTTATTGCAATTAGATCACTTGAAATTACTTGCATATTCCAGTAACAGAAAATAAGCGAAACTATTGCTTCCTATACAATTATATGATAATGCGCTAAATTAAACTTACAGAGACGATTTCACACATTATAAATGCACGTCAAATTTCAGAGCTCGAATTAGCATGTATCTTTACGCAGGAATTATTCACTTGTAGATGCTAATTTAATTTTAGCCATTAAAATGCTGCACTAATTAGAAAGTAAAGCTGCTTAAAATACAAAGTGACTCTTTTCAAGAGAAAGAGGAAATTTTCCGATATTGCTAACATAATTTTAATATGTTTTTATCATATCAATATCAAATTTCGATATATCATACTTTCGGACTCCAAGTACATCTAAATCAAGTTCAGTTTCAGTCCAAGTGTATGGCAAAGTTGGCTGTGAAACAATCTCGTCAGAAGCTGAATTATTAATAACTCGAGTTCCGAAATTTTTGTCATATGCTTTGTCTTTAGCATACATCCACAAAAAGAAAGGAAGAATGTAATCTCTAAGGAACAGGATGGTTGTAGAATTGGATAATTCCCTCGAAACCAGCTATCAGGGAAATTCCCTCTTCAGATCAATTCGTAAAATTTTCAGTGAGTTAACAAGAAGCACAGTAGATTTCATTATAGAAACTAAAAATTCGAATAATATATCAAAGAAATAATTTCAACAATATGTCTGAACCCTGCATTTTTATTACTCAGGTTTTCGCAATCAGTTTTTCAAATATGCCAAATGCTTTTGGACCACTGAATGGCTTTGAGTTTCAACGTGTTTTACAAAATGCACCCAGCATTGCTTCCGACACATGAACCTAAGTTACAAATGTTCCATAAGATAGGAAAAAGCTTGATAATATAGCTTCACGTGTGTCAACATAACATGATGAACAAATAATTAGTCCAAACATGTGATACCCCACATGTCCAAAAGTAAGAAATCAAATTGTCTGCATACCACATTTTCACTTAAAACTAAGTAAATAGGTTTCTTTGGTATCTACTTTTATCGGGGCCGTGTTCAGAAATGTATGTATGAATGTATGTATGAATGTATGTGTTCATGTATGCGTGTATATATGTGAGTAGTATGTATGTGTGAGTATACATATGTGTTTATGCGCGTGTATACACACGTGCATGGATGCATATACTTCTGAATCCGGTCCCGATAACGGAAGAGTACTGTTTGTTTTAACTTAGATATTGAAAGACTAATGAAAAGTTATCTTATCTTCGTATTTTAACTGTTTGGCGGTGCATGTTAGATGAGAATGTTTAGATGCTAAAAAAAAGAGAGGGTGGGGACAGTTCTATATTTTCCGCTCTACTGGATCGATTGACGAAATTCAGCTTGCCGTTTTTCATGTTCTACTTTAAGTATTTTGACACAAAATCGAACTTTTTCTGAAATGGCATGCCACTTTTTTGGATATTTTGATTCTATGACTCAAATTATGCCAAAATGCCAAGGTTTGTAAAAATCGCTCGAGTAGTTTTTAAAACATTCGCTCTTAAAATTTTACCTCCTTCATGTTAATTGAATCTGGTATATATTTATTAATATCTCTTTTTTTATTAAACTTATTTGATTCTTCCTTTTACATTTGGAAATTTAGGTTCATTCCAAATAAAATTCGTCAATTTTTTATGATTTATTTAAAAATTTGCATTTTTAAATTTTTTTTAAAATTTTTCCAAAAGCATTTTGAATTACACCCTGTGACATTTTTGCCATCATCTTAAAGTAGATGTATTTCTAAGCATATTTGCAAAAAAATAGAGTTTTTATTCAAAATTTCCTAAGATAAACGTGAATTTACATTTTGGCGCGTTTTGATATTTGGGGCATTTATTATAAGCAATGCTAACGAAAATGTGGTTGACGCACTTTGTTAAAATCATTTGAAAGTATGAACGATGACTTTTTTTCCTCTCGTGGACAATGGAAAGAAAAATAGGTTACTATAGATTAAGAAGTTCGCCAAGTGGATTATCCTCGGCGCAAACTGCAAAAAATGCGTCAAAATATTTTTTTTAATTTCTCCTTAAATTTCTCACTAAAAATTACAAAATTTAATATCTACGCATAGTTTAAATCGTAAAATCGAAATATGGAAATAACTTGGCATATCTTTTCAGAAAAAGTCCGATTTTGTGTCAAAATACCTAGATTTGAACAATGCTATACATAAATCTAATATATATCCTAAATCGTGCTTTTGAGACATGGAAAACGCAATTTTAATTTCGTCAATCGGCCCAGCAGAACGGGAGATATAGAACTGTTCTTCCCCCTTTTTTTAGCATTCGAGTGGTGATCGAAATTTTAGGCTAAAATGAATATCAGATTTGATGTTATATAAAAGATGAACCCTTATAATGCAACCCGAATTCTGTCTGAAGTGAAAGATTTGAAGAAAATATTCTTGAGCTGATTTGCCTAGTGGTTTGGATAAGAATGTCTGATGCTTTCATTAAAGATCTTTATGCAAGAAAATTAATAAATTTCTCCATACTTCAGACTCTAAAGTCATTAGGCTTGCAGAAGCAAGAAACATCAAAAATGTGCAGTGCTCAAACTGAGATTCAAACTCCGGACCTCCCAATTGCCAGCCGGACATGCATCCAATTATAGTATGAAGATACGAGGTAAGGAAGGAGAAAACACATTATAAAACTGCTAAACTTCTGCTTGAGGAAAGTATATAAAACGTAATCGTGAAATTTTATTAAACTGTCATTTTTATAAAATGAATTTCAAAACTCAATTTCTAATGTAATGGAGTATATCACAAAGGAGAGGAACAGGAATTTGAATAAACTTTTCTTCAGAATTTACGCTGTTCTATGTATTACAGTCAAATCTGTACCCATAAAAAGCTTTAGTTATCTAATAATAAATTTCATTTTCTTATACTTAGTAAAATGTTTTGTGTGTTAATAACGCTATCTCCAAAGGAATTGGAATTCGCTCAGAATGTATAAGTCAAATGTGAAACTTAACAATTTAAAAAACTCTCCGGAAATAAATTTTATGCAAATAATCATTATGCCTAAAAGAATTGGTAGTGTTCTTTCGAAATAAAAATGTTATCATATAAAAGATACCAAACAAATTTATAGAAGCCCATTAATTCTTCAATTATGCAAAATCCTTCAATTCAATCAAGTTTAATTCTTCAATCATTAATTATTTAATTTCATCATTATCTCATAGACCAGCTTTGATGATGCAAAAAAAATTTTAAATTTTGCATCAAAGATTATGAGGCTTAAAGCTAAAAAATAGCAATTCGTAAAATTTCATTTTCTTTCATTAACTATTCGTTCGTTCAATAAACAATAAAATTTTCTTTTTTTAGCGCAAATAGAATAAAGATTTTTTTCTTCCTTTTTAATACGTTCTTTAAGATTAAACATTCCATCTTCCGTTTATTCATTTACGTTCCATTTTTCATCTTTGTTTATAAATTGCTATGCATTATTAACATTGGAAAAGCAGTTTTGTTTCACTGACATTCCATCAGAAGTTAAAAAACAGCGAAACGGGCGAATTTCACTGTTGCAAATATTTCGTTTCTGTTAACTTAATCATTGCTTGTTAATGTAAAAAGTCTGATGTGGACACCACATGACTTACGGCCTATTAAATTATACATATTTTTGTATAAATTGATTTTTTTATAAACTTCTTCTAAACTGATATTTTATTCTGAGCTACACATGCAAACACTTGGTTGTTCAATTTCTGCACGGCCCATAAATGTGATTTCCAACTTTAGTACGTAATACCTCGTACAGTTTTTGCCCTATGGGAGCAAGACTCTTTTAGAGAGTTCTTTTTAGCCCAAAGGTGCAATTTGCCCAGAAGGGCTCTTAATTTTGTTTTGGTATTTTGCGTCGTACACTATGAAACGGCGTTTCACTTTTCAAATTGTTATCACCAAATACAAGAGCTCTGCATTATATTTAAAGACATTAAATGATGAAGAATCTGCATGAATGGTATAGCACTGTGAAAAAAGAACGGTACCTAGAGCCATCAAATTTTGAATAACGTACGTTTCCACCTGAATATGGACATCTGGAAGCTCTAATTCGGAATTTGTTTTATAATCTATTTCATATTCTGTGAAACTTTAATGAATTTTTGATGAACAAACTCAACAATTTCAAAGCGAGTAATGGCAACATTGTACGGAAAAAAACAAAAAAAGATTTTTGTCTTAAGGGTGCGAGACTGTGTATCGGAAATTCTTAAGATATGCTCTTTTGAAATATTTTGTGATACTGCTCTTGAATTTAATTTTATGGTTTAAATGCGAAGAAAATATAAAGAAAGATGAAATAAAAAAAAAGTAACACACAAAAACCTTAAATATAAAATCTGAAATCTTTCAGAATTTTTTTAACGGGTATGAAATTTTCTTAATGCATAGAGACCGGGATAATGCATAAAAATTAGATTTTATAATTTTTAGAGAACCAGTGTATTTAAATTTAAAAATTCTAACACAAGAATATTTGCGTCATTTAAGATATTTTTGAAACTACAAGTTAACGACGAATGGTTGGAAAATTCAAGCCGGGTAAAGACTGATTGTGAACTCGCTTATAAAGCTTAAGGTTATTATAATATTCACATGCTAGTTTTCCTCAGTTTCAGTTTTTTTGCAACAGATTTAAGATATATTTTGCGGCATCTCCTTTTCTTCGGATGTCATACAAAATTAATACTTAATAAAGCAGATTATCTTGGAATACATCTTATTTATTTGATCCTTGTATCAAAACACGTTACAAAACAAGGGTCTCATGACTTAGCTTCAATCTCTTTTACGTTTTATTTATCTCGCCCTTTTATAGTCATTGTTTCTGAACAAAAGGAAGAATCGGCAGGTGTTTCATTGGACAGACTTAATGGTAAATAACATGGCTTCGCTAGTGTTTACATAATTTTTAGCCTACTTTTAAAGCGCTTGCTGTTTGCAGTTACTTTGATTTAAAGTTTTGTTTATCGCAAAGCCAACACTTTAAAATAGCTTTCGAAGCTGAAAAATAGCTTTGCGAATTTGATTCTCTTTATTATGAGATAGGTCAGCGGTTCTCAAACGGTGGTAAGCACTAGTGGTACACAAGAGGAAAATAGGTGGTACGCAAAGAAACACAGTTTCTAAGTATTAAATTTTAAAATTAATTACCCTAACATTCTACTTAAGTCTTAGAATGGTATTCCTTGAAATAAGTACATTGCCGTTGACTTTCACAGGAAAACATTCCGGTGTTATTTCTCAAATAAAGAAAGTTCTGAAACTGAATCCTCTCATTGCCATTCATCGTGAAGCTTTAGTAGCCAAAACAGTCCCCGAAAACACTGTTTTGAATCAAGTTGCGAAAACTGTTAATTTTATTAGAAACTGAGCCTAAGTTAAAGAATATTTACGATTTTTATGCCAAGAGATGGGCAGTGAACACGAAATACCTTTGCTACATTCCGAAGCAAGGTGGTTAAAGGCAAAATTTTAAATAGTCTTTTTAAACTTAGATTAGAAATTCAAAATTTCTCCTGTGATTCAAAATCTGAATTGAAAAATTTTTTATTTAGTGAATTATGGTTTAAAATTACAATAGAAGAGAAACACGCCAATGTGACAATCAAATTCGTTGAAACATCCTTGTATTTGTCCTACATTCACTAAATGGTACACTGAAACAACCTTGTATTTGGCGTACATTAGTGAATGTACGCCAAATACAAGGTTGTTTCAGCGAATTTGATTATGGTTTAACATATTTAGCTGATATTTTTGGAAAGTTAAATGAATTAAATTTAGGATTGCAAGGACAAAATGTTATTTACCCTTACAGATAAAACAAATGCAAAGATAAAAAATTCGAGCTAATAATCAAAGAATTTGATAACAGTAATATTTTCAGCTTTTTACCACTTTAAGAAAAGCTTTCTAACCAAACATAATTTGAAAGTAAAAGAAGAAGTAGCATCCGACATTAAATATTCTTGTTTTACACTAATACAGCATGCATTTTCCCGAGGATTATGAAAAAGAAAATTAGATTAGAAATCCATTTTGGTCAAAGAAATTTCCTGTGATAGAAATCTAACTAAAGATTTCAAAAATAACAACTTGTTAACTTTTAGCTGAACCGAAAAGAAGATTTAAAGGTGTTTCAAATAAAGCTATTAAATTTTTATTGCCTTTTTGCGCAACTTAGGTTTTGAAAAAATATTTTCTTCCATGTCATATTTTAAAAACAAATACAGAACAAAATTTAAAGTGGATCCTAATTTACTGTTAAAACTAAATTAAACAAGACCAGACGTAAAGAAATTGATCTCGCTTAAAAAGGCCCAAATTTCACACTAAATTTTAGAATTAAAGTATTATATAACTTAAATTTTGATAACTAAAATCGGAACCAAATTTTAATCTAATATTCTTTTGTGTGTGCATATTTAATACAAATCGCCAATAGGTTGTGCAAATGGCAAAATATATTTTCTTTAATATTTCTATTGAGAAACTGAAAAATAATCGTTGTAAAATGTAGTGATGGTACTCAAGTTTTTAAATTTTTGTTTAGGTGGTACACATTAGTCAAAGGGTTGATAATCACTGAGATAGATATTTGCACAAATCACTTAGCAGATGCTTTTGAAAGTATATTAGCATACAAATCATTGGTTATTAAATAAGTTCGTCATTCAATGGATTACGTTCTGAATTTCACTATAAACTGGTTTGGTTTGGTTTATTTGATCATATCAAAGCACGCTAAGGTTATCTGTTTGTCATTACAAACTGAAAGTGTGTTAAATGATTTGGTTTAGTTTATTACCTCAAAGCACACTAAGGCTATCTGCCTAAGGAAAGGGATGACTTCGTGAAGTACTCACTAAGGGAAACCGGCTTGTATACACGTTTACACATGAGGAAAACCGCGGAAATACCCATGCAGCCAGCCCGTTTTCCTAAATTCGAACCAACATCAGAACTACCATTGTTTAGTGATTTTACTGCTAGGCCGCTGGTGGACCGAAAGTGTATTAAAAAAGAATCTCAGACTTAACTCTTGACTTCTGTTCTTTAGTAGTGCTCCAAATCTATAAAGAAAAGATGAAATGAATTTTAGCTATGTCTCAGTTAATGATGAGACACCAATGCTTTTTCTAAACTCATCAAAATGAGATTCTCAGGTTAAAATGAAAATTACATCTGTTCACATTTATAAATGATGAAATGTTGTAAACTCAGAAAATTTTCTCATTTATGTAGCATTGGGAGCTTAAGTACAGAAATTTGTATGTGTTAAAATGAAAGTAAAATCAGTACTGTTACAAATTTTTATCATTGCTATAAAGTTTTATTTATGAAAATATAGGTATTAAAATTACAGAGAACTTCTACAATAGTTCAGCTTTGTTTCACTAATTTTATTCCATCTCTAATTTGATCCGATGCGAAATGAAGGCATTAATTAATGATTGACTTTTCATAGCCTATTTATATATCATAATCTTCTTTCACTGAATATAAATAGCCTTTTATCGAATATAAATAAGTTTTGAATATAATTGGCTTACGTAAAACAATATTTATATAATTCTTGCTTTTTTTACATGTCATAACAAAGCATAATAAAGGTCTTTAATACTTAAAATCTTTAAACAAATCACCACGAAGGCTCAGACATTTGAAGTTTTAGGGGTGCTAATATAATATAGAAAGAAAAAACTGTCCTAACTTTCACTGAAGTGATAAACCACCTTTACAAATTATATAAAAATACACAAAAAAGGAAAGAAATCCAAACTGCATGGAAGACATATACAGAGGGTATTCCATCTTCCGGCTGACGTTAATTTAGGGCTTCCGGCTGACGAGATTTCGTAAATTATGTTGTGAATATGTTATGTTATTAACGCAATCAGTCAGCATAAATAAAAGATTTCTACTGTTTCCTCAGACAGACACATAAGCAATTAGGAAAAATATGAATTTTTATATTGAATATTGAAATCCGTAGTTTAAATTGTATACAGTTTTATAAAAAAAATGAGCCTAGTCAAAATCACGGAATCAAGTTCAAGAGAACCTTGTTTAAGTCTCGCTCATAAATTCAAGCAAAAATTGCAAGAAAATGTATATCAGTTTCCACAACGCAGGAGGAACATACTCCTCCATAAACAGAGCAGCGCTTGGGACCATACTTTACGACTCATATACCAATATCCTATACACACTTTGATAACTAAGAAATATTATGTTTTTTAACAAAAATGGTCCTTTAAAGGCTTTAAAATAGTTATTATAAGTAGTGATTTATCGCACTTATCTAACAGTAACATCAGTACAAGCCCACGAAACTCATCAAGAGTACAATACAGCGGCTGTCGTTGGCAAGAGCCTAGATCACCTTACAGGTGATAGGTAGTACGACTTTGCCCCATTTTTGATGGAGAACACGTCGGGGGACGAGTCCGAGGATCTCTCACTCCTCTGCCCCTACCGGACCCTTCGGTATGGCATTCAGCGTCGCTAATCACTATCCCGATTGGACGGTACAAATTCATTTTTATACACTAACTTATTTTCAACGCACTAAGTTTATGTTCTGAGCGAAACTTCGAGCACTTAAAAAAAGAAGGCAAAGCTGCTTCCGCGTGTTAGTTGTAACAACAATGGCCTGATAGGGCTGGACTGAGTTTCAACAAATGTTTAGCTTCATGTTTCTTTGTTTGGAAGCCTTCATTTGTATACTATTGGAAAAAGTTACTTTTTTCAAAAGAATTGAGATTTTTAACGTTTAGAATGAATAATGCCACCCAGACGGTATAGCGGTTAGGGAAGCTGACTGCGATACCAAAGGGCCCGGGTTCGAATGCCAGAGAAGACATGGTTGTATTTGTCCGTGCCCACATAGGAAGGGTCTACCTATTAGATGCCTCCATAATAAAGTGACTACCGCTTCTGTCCTTAGTAGTGGCCAAAGTCTGTGGACGGTTTGCGTCCGCTATTGAAAAAAAAAGATTGACTAATTATCGGAAAGACAGAATAACTAATTTAACTTCACAATATTGGCAGGGATACTAATTTAATTTCACAATATTGTCAGGGATATTTTTCCTTCCTTACCACGTGCCTGTATTCGGAAGCAATTAGGCTAGCAGTCGACAGGTGCGGAGCTCGTATCCCGAAGAGAACACCATTAATTGGTCATGTTTCCTAGCTTAGAAAAAAATAAAATAAAATAAATTCTAAATATCTCTGCAAGAGGTGCCTTAAATAAAAGTTTTTTCCGACGGTGAGCGATAGTCCGAATTAGCGATTTGTTGTCATCTTCCCCAGCTGCTCTTTAAGTGAGGAAGAGTGCAAGAAATTTCTCCTTCTTTGTGGCACGTCTTCGGGATGCAGTTAGAAGCACAGCCGACTAGAAATCGAGAAATCTGTAGTTCGAATTCCGGTGAGATCACTGATCATTTTTCATATTTCCTGTTCTGAAACAAACTTAATGACCTTACACTATTATCAAATTCTTAAAGAATATATTAATCAGTTTCAACAATTTTATAATTTTTACAAGTCAAAATGTTTAGCTTTTTAATAAAAAACAAATCAAATGACATTGATTAGCACATTTCAAACTATTTCAAATGTGTTCGAAACAGAAAAATTGCAACTACATTACTAAACTTATCAGTTCCTAAGGATGAAGAATGTGGCTGTTAATAGCAGCCATATCCACCAAATGATCAAAACACCTGAATACAAATAGAGATTACTAAAATTAATGGGTGAATGGATCTTTGTGCATGGGTATTTCATGATTGTCTATGTCCAAAGTAAGTATAGGTAGGTCAATATGGATGATGAGACACAGTTTAGTATCCAAAACTGTTCATTTGCTGTGCGGTTACAGGGCCGTGTATGGTCAGACGTCAGGCTGAGCAACAAAGTCTGTTCGCAAGTACTAGTTGCTTAAGACACAATTTATTATGCATTTGCTACATATCTCTGAGCTCCATTTACTATTCACTGTTGGAAGGAGTAATTGAATAACACCATCAATAAACCGCATCTTTAGATGTAAAGGTGAAGCTGGAGCACTTCTAGGAACTCCATCTTTCATTCCCAGCCACTGCTAAGGAAGTGTACAACTAATCTTCGATGTAGAATATCCATTTCTCAGTAACAGCCGCAATTCGTTGCAGAAACCGTTTTCTTTACTTCTTCTTTTCTCTGGTAAGTTCGCGAAATCTTCAACAGTCGAATATTCTCACTTTCCCAATTATTGCAAAGTCCTACGAAATAACTGAAAAGTCTGCATTTTGTGCCTGAGCTACCGTTTGTGAAGTGTGTTGTGGAACTTATTTGATTAACTCTTTTAATTTGGTCAATGAAGTCAATGTAGTTTAGGTCTGTGGAGAAAGTATACTGGCATAGAGTTCTTTTCTAAGCCTCAAATCGTCTGAGCTATTATACTTTGCAAACTAATGGCGAGTGGATCGCTTGTTAGCTGCTTCTTCCGCAAATGCTTTGCTTTTTTTTTTGTTTCTTTACTACAATAGTTCTAAAATTAATTAACTGGCTTCTTTGATTAACTAGATGTCGATAATATTCAGTGTTTAATGCTCATTGAACCAACAAATATTACAGTTCCATCACCCAAATGTAATATTGTCACGTAACAAAAAACTGCATAAACCACCATGTTTGCTTTGTTCTACAACTAATAGAAACCTGACTTTACTCAGTGGGGATTTCATTTGCAACATCTCTGTGCTATTTTTTTATGACAGATACGAAAAAAATCGAAAAGCATATATCTACACATACATTCTGCAGAAACTGGACAAAGAAACGGAAACACTTGACAAGTATAGCTCTCCAGATTTCAAGCACATGCATTTCCGGAACAAGAATGATTTCAATTTTTATAAGTAGCAACAGAGTGTGACGTCCTAATTTTCAGCGATATTAGAAACTAAACTTCAAATATTCTCAATTGTAGGACATTAATGGAGGATATATCAGATTTCAAAAAAGGACAAATTAGTGATACTTGTCTGATTGTATCTCTTACTTAGACAGAAGGTGTTTTTGATACATTCAGAACCACAGTATCAAGACGTATGCATGTAATTTTAGAAAAGGGGAGAACTTTGGCCAATTGAAAGAGAGATGATTTAGACTTCTTTAATGTTTCTGCTTCTGCTAGGATTTATATATGCAGAACTCCTCAGCTGCACATGTCCTGGACTGTCTTGTGCCTAGAATAAAGCGTAGAGATGAAATGGTAACAGTTTGGCAGTAGTATCATAGAAAGTTTTGGCATCACCAAACGTTCTTGACGGTATATTATTTTCTAAGATGATCGATGGATGTAATCAACTTGAATTCAAATTTTTTACCCGAAGGACGTACCGTGTAGGAGGATAACAATATACCAGTTCACCCGATCCGCAGTACTAGTGGAGTAAATGATTTGAAAAACATCAAAGTGAGCTTTATGTCTTCCACCATCCTGCACAATACTCTGATCTCAATACCACTGAGCCTGTCTAGGATATACTAGAGAAGAAAGTTAAAAAACATTTTCTTGTTCCACCATCGGGAAGTGAAATAGCAAATAGCCACTGTTTTGCAAGAGGGAGGGCTATAAAATAATTTTAATAATTTATAAATCTTTTGTCTGTCATTTCCACTAAGAAGTGTTGCAGTATGGATCTTTAAGAAGGCCTGAATTGTATTAAGAAAGTAATAGGCTCATAGAGGTACAGAAAGATAGACTTTTTTCAAATCTTGTTTATACAGAGTGTTTCAAAAAGAAGGACCAGTTCATGCTAGGTAGGAAAACTGCTTTTTCTTGCAATATAAAAATCTGCTGCATATTACCCGACAAGAAATAACTAATATGTTTGCATGTTCAGTTGCTTATAAGTGTTACTTATTTGTTCTCATCAGGTCTGTGGAAGTGCCCAAAAGACTATGGGTTTTATGCTTAGTCGTCTTTCTATAAAATCTTCTGATATTTTTTCCTTGAGCGCTTATAAATATTTGTGTAAGGGTCACCGCTAGCACATAAACGAAATTTGATCAGAAAATTATTGTAGCAGTAAAATCCGTAGCTGTAAAAGAGTTGTACTATGTGTGGGTTAAAACTGGCTATCACTTAAAAGTATGTTTCTGAATGGAAGGTGCACACATAAAATGCCTCTCAGAGAATTTTAATTTTTTACTCATTAGAAGAAGTAAGATACATATCTCTATTATAAAAAATTAAAATATGCTCCTTCCTTTTGACCACCCTTTCTCTCTCTCTTTCTTTGTATGCATATATATAAATATATGTAATATGTAAATAAAAATTATAATTTAAACTAGCAGTAGTCTTTAATTTCGTTTCCTCTCTTCTAAAAATTGTAATGCTTTTTATAACACTGATGACGTAGCTCATTCGGAACTTAAACTCAGAATTGAGAACTGAAACTTTCTGTTATTAAGTAACTTAAACCGACACCTTCTCTTGGTGAGCTTCCATGTTGGATAACGGCGCACTTTAACTCCTATCTCTGCTCCCGTTAGGACTCTATTTTGCTCTACTCTCTTCCTATCAGCAGTATCAAAAATGCAAATATTCTTGAATAGGCACGATTGGAGTGCCAAGTAAATTGCGTCTGCAAATGTAAATTGAAATAAAGACGAATCCGCCTCGATTCCCAAGTCTGCTATTCATGTGCAGAAAAATGTGCAAGCAGTGCAGAAAAAGGCATTACTATTTTCGAATAGAGAGGGCAAATAGGGAAATTAAGAGGCTATTGCTAATTTAATTTATAATTTTGAATTACGTATATTTTATCTTACATATATATATATATATATTATATATATATGTAAATATATAAATGCATATGCATATAGTAACATAAAAAAATAAAATACTTAAAAAATATGTAAACTTATGTGCAGTAAATGCTGCAGTTTAATAAATAAAACAAATTTAACTGAAATTAAAATAATTAATTTCAAATGCTAATACCAGTAAAGAGAGTGGTGAAATTAATTTTCAGTTTCTTTCCCAAAGGTTTCCCAATTAAAGAGCAATCAAAAAATCCTTCCGATTGCTGATATTGAAAATATACGAAGAAAATGTAACAAAAAAGAAAATTACTAATCTACAAAACATACGCAAGAAACAAGAAATCCTTAATATAAATTTAGAAACAATATAAAATATGATTTTGGCCATGGATTCAATTTAAGCTTTCGCATATTGCCAATCCAAGCGAATATTGTTCATAAAATAGCTGTTCATAGTATTGACTGATGCAGATAGAATCTCCGCCAAAACCTGTTCATTAACTATAACACAGAATGTTAGAAATATTTCTTCAATGATCTTCTGAACTCGAACCATATACATCTTTTAATTTAAATGCAATGCTTTTATGGGATTTTTGCACGCTTTGTGAAATAAGAAATGATTAGAACACCAATTGCATTAATCATTTCCTTTTTTTCTTTTATCAAACGAACTGAAAAAAAGACTACTCTGTATATTGTTAACATAAAGAAGAATTATATTGCATAGTTTTGTTGCAATTTCTGAATGCAGTCTTTCAAACGTGATATATCTGTAGGGTAGTTTATATCCAAAGACAGGTTTATGATGTTATCCTATTCTCCCCGCCATTTTTTTTCCTTTCAAAATTAGCACTTTCTCATTTGGTTTTGTATTTCCCAGCTCTGTACCCCTCTCTTTCCCCCTTCCCACCTTTCAAACCTCTGGCTAAAAATTCCGAAGTTCATTCTCCTCCCCTTGCCTGTAATAAAAAGTAATTAACTCCTAGGAACTCGGCTTTATTTATAATACACACTTCCTCAGATCTGCATTTTTTTATTATTACTCTCCTTCTCCCTATAGTGTTGAATCTCCCAGCATCCTCTTCCCAAAGATGCGTTAGAAGACTGACCCTCCATCCACTAGGTGGCGCTCGTCATCGCTGAGGCGCACAGTATTGTATAATAAACCGCAGACTATTACGACGATACCATCAGATTTGTCTGTCACTATAAATCAGGTTTCAATTTCAAGAGAAGGACCCACGCGCATTTTCATAAATCAAGAACTGCGAGGGGGGCAGAGGAATGGAGAGATAGATCGATGGGAATGAGAAAAGATAGGGTGAAAACTTCAAAAGGGGGGTGACTAGAAGTAGACAGAGCAAGGTAAATCATGCTTCAGGACGAGCTCATTTCGACAGCCATCAAAGGCGGCCATAGCCTCAATAGGGACGGTTTACAAATTAACATTTTAAAGTAACATACAATAAACATTGTATTCAGAAAATATCTGAATATCTTTTCATTTCGTTCATAATCGAGAAAACTTACCTTAGCAATTACGAAATCCCGATAATAAACATAATGTATTCACTATAAATGGTTTTAATTTAGTACATGTATTTTCATGCGAAAGAATGGTTTAAATAATGGTAACTTCATTTCTAATCAGTGTAAGAAAATTAATCTATGAATTCAAAAATTAAAAATCAGTTATTTAATATATATAATAGCTTTTACACATGT
>KK118029.1:106587-176118 GCA_000611955.2 Stegodyphus mimosarum | reverse complement strand
TTGAAGTTTCTCGCGAGCTTATAAAAAACTTTAAGCTGAGATATTTGCACCAAGATTATACTTATGCAATTTTATAGAAAGACACAAGAACTTTCAATTTTCTTCAGTGAAAACAAAAAGTCAGTTTTCAAAATACTTATTTTTAAAACGGGATAATTTTTCATATTGCGATGATATAAACTACTAATTATTTGAAGTTTCGACGTATTAACACGATATTGAAGAATGGAAGCTGCTTATAAACTTCTCGAAGACGAAGCGTTTTTGCACGAGGGTTTTTCGGCAATTTTAAATTTTACACAGTATCAGGTAAAATGAGTTAACTCGAATCATTCGGTTACTGAACGAGAAGGAGAATTGCCTGAAGACTAGACGCATATTTGATCACAAATGCAGGTGGCTACATGGTTCAATGTAACGCCCAGTGTCATTTGCGAGTTGTAGAAACAGTTTCAGAAAACTTGAACCAGTTCAAGAAGGCCTGAACAAGGTCGACAAGATCTACAATGACAAAAACGGATCGTATTTCACTATACAAGACTGCTGTAGCTTGACAACTCACTCTCACGTAAGCTCTATGCTGCCTCTGGAACCCGAGTTTCATTCTCTACAGTTGCCCGAACGATTCGTGAGAAGGACTGTACGCCAGAAGATCCACTGTTTGCGTCCTTCTCACTGCAACAGACAAGAGCGTGTTTAGCATGGTGCAGATAATATGTGCCTTGGTCCAGACTCAGAGAACGCTGTAATTTTTGCATATGAGTTAAGATTCATCCTGGACATTGATGCATACTTGTATCTGGAGAGAGCCTAGAAGACGATACCATCTCTCCCTCGTCAGGAAAAAATATCATTACCGTGGTGAAGCTGTAACGTTTTGGGCAGGCATTATGTTGGACTGCCGCCCACTCTTTCATGTGTTTGGCAAAGGCTTTTTGACTGCTATGAAGTATAAAGAGGAGATCTTAGAGCTTTATGTTCTGGTCCTAGATTCCTGTTAATAGACGACAAAGCTCATCCACATAGCAATCAGCTGGTCAAAGGTTATCTGAGAAGGGATGATATTTTCGGCATAGATTAGCCAGCCAAAGGCAATTTTATCTCGCCATCGTCATCCGAGGACCAACTCGCATTTGAAAATTGCCTTGCTGCAGCATCGAATGCCAAAGGGACTTCTCAGCTGCCTTCTGTCCAGTAATGTTTCGTAACCTGTCTGGCTGTCATACTGGTCAAGCCGAGAAGTCTAACTGTGAGGAGGACCATTCCCCATATTAGATCCATTCCCGTTTCCGTATGCCATCTTGGGTTTTGGACATCCCTACACTATGAGCTTTATTCATAATAGTGCGTACGTAAAATGATTTTTGAATAGTACATATCTTTGTCGGTGTAACTATATAGTCACAACGAAGTTTAATTGCAATATGTTCATTAGTTTTCAGAAATTCGGTATAACGTGTAAAGTCTCTTAATTTTGCACACAAGTGTAATACATTAAAATTTCTTACTTAAAATGGCAATGTAGAGAGGTTACTGAAATTTTAAAAACTAATGGAATGTCAAAAATTAACTATAGCCTCGCTGGGACCAGAAGCACTGATTTTCCAATATGCTAGCTATGCATGCTAACCGCTTGCTCCACAACAACACGTAGACAAACGAGATTATTCCTTATAACCCCAATGATTTAAAATGCAGCTTCTGAATCTTCAGTACGGGAAGTGGTTATTGACTCTAATTGCCATGACGAAAAGCCTGGGTTCAAATCCCGGAAAAGGTGTGGACGTAATTTTTCCGTCCCTTTGTAGGATGCAACAGTGGCGCACCCATTAAGTGCTTCCTTAATAAAGAGACCACCACTTCCAGCCTTAGTAGTGGCCAACGTCTATAAACGGCTAAAGCCCGTCAATGGAAAAAAAGAGAAACTTCATTACTCCTTAGAAAATGTACTAACATCCTCTTCACACAATGTATATTTAATTAAAAATTTTGAGAAGGCAATGAGTAGAAATGGAAAAGATTTTTCATTCCTCATAATTACTGAAATCAAATTTAAGGAGGTTTCTTGTGTTAGTCCATAAATTAGAGGATTAAAGAATGATAAAGAATTTCAAGGCATATTAAATAAGCTGAACCTGATGCATGGAAGATATTTAAAAAGACAATGATAAGTTTTTTTAAATGACCAAAAGGGCAAAAAAATAGAGATAATTATACATTTAGAGAGCTTCTATAAAGCATAAAACAATTGATATGGAACTTGCTTCTTAAAATTCCTTTTTCAGACTCTGACGTTTTATAAGAGAACTTAAAAACCTTAATCAAAAGCCTGAAAGCCCTTCAGGATAAAAGTAGAGTGATACAACCTTAGGAACGAATTATTATTGCTTCCTGAATGCACAATTTTTTATCTGATATCCAACGACTGCACTCAAGTTGTTATTGTGATCACTTTGCCTTCTCAATTATGTCAGATAATTATCAGGCACTAGTGTAGTTCGTCACGCTAGTATCTATTCCAGGTTATGCAATAAGGTTTTATACTCCTTCGATGGGCAATGTTAAGCTAAGCAATCTCCAGTCGCATGCAGATCTCATCGTTCCTTTCAGCAAGGAAATGGATTGTGGGAGATTGATGTTTGATAGCTGATGAGATATTTTAGCCTTTGTGAGGTTCTACATATCAGGTAGCAGCTATCTCGCGTGCATCAGTTTCAAACCATGCGGTCATGTATTTTCTCACGAGGACTCATGTAAACATCTATTGAATTGACATTGTTGAATCGGAGATAAATGATGGAATATTCCTTGGCAAGATCTTCTTTGCTAAGCTGACACTAATAATCCTTTTCTTTTTGGAATCACTTAGTATGATAATATGCCTGACAGCTATAATACCCCACAAGCTGACATTTTGCCAGAAACGTCACATTGTTCAATTAGCATAATCAGAAAGCTAACATAGCATTGTCTTGTAACAGCTTTTAGAAGACATTACATATCTTCCATTTATCCAGTGCTTATACTCAGGCTCCTTTCACATCAAGAAACTCTCGTATGCTGATTTTTCAAATGAATTCAGAACTTTGCTTGTCGCATTATAGCCGCAGAAAATTAATGATTTATTCACAGATATCCATCAGCATTTTCGATGAATGTAAAAATAAGTTCAATAGGTAAATTTACTTAAGAGCCAGAGATACAAGTTCTGTTGTACTGTTGCGTGCGTTCGGATTCTTAAGAGATCGATTGCACGCAGGTCTGATGACAGGTTAGTAAAATTTATTTTCATCAAATGAAACACTTCAAAGTTCTGGAATCTTCCACAGAAATTATCATGCAGGTATTCACAGTATCGCAGAGTGCAATCAGAAGTTGCTCTTCAAACTACTAAGGATGTTAAACATAACGCAATGCGAAGTGCATGTAAAGAGAAATCTAACCCGGAAATATCTCCGATCTCATGCTGAACAAGCAACTCGCAACAATAACAACTAACTAACTAACTAAGAGCAGATGCTTTCACTAGGATCTTATATAGTTTTCAACCGGTCGCCGAGATAATTGTATTACTTCCTGCTTTCCGAAATTACTGGAAAGCAATACGAGGGTCGAATTACGGTTACAGCTAACATAGTGGTCAATTACATTTATTCAATTACAAAACTTATTACAGTGATACAGGGATCGGACAAAAATGTCGCCAAATGGTCGGCAACTTTTAGAGATTTCTTGCCAAATTTGGCGACAAAATAAGTTGCCAAAACCATTGCCAGCTTGCGATATCTCGCCAAATTTCCGAGATTCCCATTTACTCGATGTCAAATGGACTTTCCATGTATTCTCACTTTCCGGCATACCTTATTTCCTTCAGATTTTTATGTTACGTTACACAGAAACATAACCAATATCACATATAACTGTACTAAAATCATCTATCTATGTACAAAATTCATAACAGTACTTAACATCCAACGGTATTATTTCACATAATAGTATTTAAATACATAAATAATTTAAGTAGCATCAATACGCAAAATCAATCATGCTTGTAATGGTTACACAGTTGATATCCCTTTTAACAGCTCCTTAGATAGATTCTACAGAAGGTTCAAAACTTTTGATCTCTCATCCAATGCAACTATCATTTAGAACGAGCGTCGATTATAATATTTTGGCTAAAATTTAATAAAATCTCAATATGCTCTCTTCATTTAGTACTTAAAACATCTTTCTTCTTAAACTTGATAGCTTATAACATATTCCACTTTATATCTAAATAAGGTGTCAAAGTATTTATTTGTTCTTAAACGATGCTAGAGAGATTCTACTCACGTAACTAATGGAATATATTCGACTCCACCTCATGTTATTCCGAAGTAAGATAAACTTTCGTTTTCGCGTTCTTATTATCTAGCATTTAAACATCCTTCCCACGTGAATTCACTAGCATGTATTTAAAGATAATATTAATGAAAGCAAAACCAGAAATAAATTGATTTGATACATTTCTCATTTAATCTTATCAGTTTCAAAAGTGCTTTATACTGTTGTTTGTAAATCATCATTTTTCATTTTAAAGCTACATAGTTATATGCATAATAAACGTAATATACGTTAATAATAAACGTAAAATACGTAAGAGGTGATGAACTTTCAAATTCATTACCGTCTTTGATTAAAAGCATAACTAGAATACATCAATCCAAGATTAAATAAAAACTATGGAAAGCAGATACGACCTTTTTTACCACAGCAAAGTGAAACATCGCTAAATTGTATTCTTGATGAATGCAATAAATGTCTATATGATCAGCTAATACCTCTTTTTTCTGACCCAAAGGAGCATTAACGCAGAACGGCTATTAGTCTCGAAACGGCATTTTAAGTCGAATCGCTATAAACGGCTATATCACTTTTCGAATTATTGCCCCCAAAAATATTATCGCCCTGTATTATATTTAAACTAAATAATGAAGAATCTACATGAATGTATGTATGTTTCTCGCAATGTTAAAAAACAACGGGACCTAGAGACATCAAATTTTGAATAACATAGTCCTCCACCCGAATATGAGGTCCTGGAAGCCCAAATTTGGAATTTCGAATTTGTTTTATTATGCAGGATGTATCAGTACAGCGGTAACAAACTTTCAGGGAAGATCGAGTACATCTAGACAATAGGAAATCACATAGCAATGTATAGTCGGAAATACTTTCCTGGCGCGGTAGTGTGACCATACAAAACGTAAGAAAAGTAGAACAGTAAGACAAAACGTGCTTATTATGTTTAGTACAGCAGAAACCAAAAAATAAGAACAAAAACAAACAACGATCGTCATTAAAAAAAGTGTTCGAAATTACTTCTCCGGTGCATGGAAGATCTGCATCTCGAATAGAAGATGCATGACGCACGGTTTCTGCATCACGGTCCGGGTTGTAATTTCGAACGCCTTCTTTGATGACAATCGTTTCCTCTTTATGTTGTTTTTCTTTATTTTTGTTGTACTCCGAATAAGCATCTTTCCTCACCCTGTTTGTGCCCTTTCTTTCTTGATTTTTCTGTCATCACTACCGCGCCAGGAAAGCGTTTCTGACCATGCATTGCTGTGTACTTCCTTATCGTCTAGTTGTACTCTGATTCTCCTGAAAGTTTATCCCCGCTGTACTGATACAACCTGTATATTTCATGTTTTCATTAAAAAACTCAGCATTTTCATACAGATGCAAAGCGATTTCAAAGCAATTTCAGTGGCAACACTGTAGGGAATAAAGAATTTTTTATCTCCAGCGCGCGAGACTGTCTATCGAAAAGTCTAAATATATGCTGCTTTTAAATATTTTAGCCCAAAGATACATACACGTTTCTAGCCCAAATGCTCTAGAAACGTGTATGTATGTGTAAATGAGAAAAACGCCCCTTTGGGCGTAATATAAAATCTGAAAGGCTTTCAGACTTTTCTTTTCTTCCAGTGGCGGGCATAGTTTGTCATAGACGTTGGCCACTACTAAGGCCAGAAGCGGTGGTCAATTTATTATGGAGGCACTTAATAACTGAGCCACCCCTGCCTTCTATGAAAGGACTGACGATTTTACATTCACGTCTTTTCGGGGATTCGAACCCGAGCCCTTAGATACGGCAGTCAGAATCGCTAACACGTTACCGTCTGGGCGGCTCAGTTTATGCTAAAATATACTAAAATTATCATTTAATACTGTTGTAAATAATTTAAATAATGCTAAAAATATCACTAATAATTATTATTAAAATTATCAGTTAATCTTAAATTTCGCAAATGCAGTGGCGGGAATACGTATTGTTCAATAAGGATAGATTTTTGATTCACAATAATGTAAAATTATTAATGTAATGAAATTTTCATACTATATTGAATCACAATGCTCCTCCTGTTATGTAATCGACATTTTGCTACATATCTTCAGCACACAGGTTTTATTTAGTAAATTTGGTTCACCAAAACAAATGTCTTCTGATTTAACTTTTTTTTATCTTTCATGTAAGTATACTAATGAAATTTTTGAATCTTTGAATCTATGAAATCTTTATTTTTGAAATTAAGTGATAAATTATTTCTCCGATGAACTTTCAGAAAAATTACTTCGGATGTTTATTTATTTTCTAATATGTTTTGCATTAAGTTAAAACTGTTCTGCCCTTTCTTTTACGCTATATGATATCCACTCCAACATGCCACCTTTCTGTACAAAACTTAAATAATGATTTGAATATGCTGGTAAACATTTTGATTCGTTCAGTTAACGAATCAGAGCAATGGCGATTATCCCTATGTAGTTTAAAAGCAGTACCGAGATAATAACTAATTTAGGTTACATTTTGAATCAGAAGCACTGAATGCAACCTAAGTTAGTCATTATCTCGATGCTCAGAGTGCAATCTGAATGGAAGTTACTGCTTTGTTTTCCTAAGGACGAAATATTAAGCATCTTTGATTGTTTCAAGGGTTACTAGAAGTAACTTTGGATTAGCTGCTGCCTTAAGCTCTTTAACCCCCCACCCCCCAAAAAAAGTTTAATCTTCAAATACGTTTCCAAATATTTTTTTTGTTTCATCAAATTAAGTAAATAAATTACATCTATCCATGCTGCCAAGCCTCCCGAGAGGATTTTTTGCTAATGAGCACTTGAAATAGTCCCCACGTCGCACAGTTACAGTATACATTTAGAAATATCCATGCTTTGTCCAGGATTAAAAGCAAAACCCACCGAGACGACAGTCAACAATGCTAAGCACTATAACAATCTGGGAAGCATTTAAGCATTTTTACATTTCATATCGTAATACGTCCGAATATTATTTGCCTTCATCGCATATGCATTCTTAGAGTTTAATCCTGATGTTCCAATCAGCTATCCTTATCATTTTCTACGCTATAAGTACCTTTCGGATTATATGCGTAAGTTTATTAGTGGTCTCGGCTTACGTTGAAAACTTCAGCTTTCAGTTGTATGCAGAAGAAATTACAAATTGTGTGACCTGCGTGACAACAAGGGGATATCAGCAGTGACAAGAGTATTCACGTTACCAACTTACCACCACATCACTATGTAGTGACATGGATAGTTTTAGAAAGAGTTGTTGTTGTTCTCTTGCCTATGTAATTTCATGGAAGAATGGTTGCCAGAATCTCAAGGAAGTTTTGCTTTCCACCCTAGTTCCTCAGGAGTGCACCCGGTTCCTCTTCCTGAGAAAAGCATCCGGGAAGTGTTCCGGGGTCTTCCACCCTTCTTCCCTGCCACCAAACCACACGAAAGAATTTTCGACTTGCCATGTATTTAAAGTGCCCCCATGTCGCAAAGACACTAAACATCCACGCCTTCTCCGAGATTCAAACTAGGGCTCTTCGGTACCGCAGTGGGCTCCTCTAACTGTTAAACCGTCTGGGTACCTATAGAAGGAATTCTCTCAACATTTGCAAAGAAGTTTTTGAAATGCAGAATCACAATTACAGTTCTCTAGTTATAAGGTATTTCTCCCGCCTTCTTCGCATGCATTTGTGGTGTAGTGGTCTGCATGCTCGACGCGTAACCGAGAGGTCCGTGGTTCGATTCCCGGCGAAGGCGTTGCTCAATTTTCATGTCTCCTGCTTCGAAATAACCTGATGTCTCTACAACTGGCGCCCGAACTAAAAAGGTGGTGGATGATGATTCTCCACCACCAGCATTTGGCGATTGGGTCCACAAAACCCCAGTCGCCTTTTATATAAGGTATTTCTCCTGCCTTCTTCGCATGCCTTCGTGGTGTAGTAGTCTGCATGCTCGACGCGTAACCGACAGGTCCGTGGTTCGATTCCCGGAGAAGGCGTTGCTCATTTTTCATGTCTTCTGCTTCAAAATAACCTAATGTCTCTACATAGTACGTAAACTCAGTGCTGCATTAGTTCTATATTAAGAAGGAGAAATAGCATACTATTTTCCTTCTATATGAAAAAAATATCACGCTACATTTTTTTTTGTTGTTTATTTATTATATAATGGTTTAAAAAACGGTACTGAACCGAATGTAGTCCTTATCAACACTTTTATAGGGTAGTGCACCATAACATACTTTAAACAGAAAAACACAGATCTTTGAACAGACTTCTAAAGAAATATTATTTTAACTTGGTTAGTTAAGCTAAAGATTGAACATTTCAAAACGAAAAGTTGCTAAAGGTGTTTTGAAAGTATTTTTTTTTCAACCGTGTAACTATTTTAGCCAACTTTTCAAACTGCATTTTGTTACAATTTTGCACCTTTTTTCACAGGTATAACTCGGTAGCCCCCTCCGTTGCGCACCGGTGACGTGTTGTTTAAACGGCCACTTGTTTTGACCATTCCGATAACTGCATTTAGTTGCAAGTGTCCGGCCGTTTGGAACAACAACATTATCACTGTAAAAAAGCGATCAAAGTCAATCAACAATGCTCACGTTATGGGATAACATTCTATATCGTAATACAAAAGACACAACATGTGCAATAGACATATGTCTGTTGTTTTTGTTATCTATGTTTCGTATTGTGGAGGAAAATTATCAGACCTTTCATTGCAAACGAGTGCTATGGAATCAATACTAAGAACATCTGTAGAGTCATTACGTTTTTTGATGAGGAAGGGGACATAAAGGATGTGCAACTTCAACTCGTCGGGACTGTGACCTGGACCTCTTGAATACGCGCTGAGTGTGCTACCGTTACACCACGAAGGCATGCAGAAAGAAAAGAAAAAACACCTCATACATCATCTATCTTCTGTTTACTTTTTGTAGCCCGAGAATTAAAACAAACGAGGCTGTCATCTACTTGCATCGTTAAATCTTGAACAATGCAAAATATAATCTATAACGGACATACAGATAACTCAGAAATTTCCAGGAACAGCTGAAACGTAGATGTGAATAACTGCAAACCTAAGTAATCACTTAACTCTAAGTGATCATCCGTTAGGATTTATTCCGTCGTGTCACAGATCTTGCAGGGTCATAGTTTCCGACTGTGAAGCTTATCCATCAGGTTGACTCACTAATTGAGATTTAACTGCTTTTGTAATAAATGAAGGGTCTCATTCTCTACGTGTGCGTTGAGATAAATCTGATTGGTATGATTTGTTACTTTCCTCATTATAAAAGCAATGGTCGCTTTCAACGTTAATTCTTCAAATGTAATGCTGCCTGTTATTTATTTTATATGCAAAACAAAATCGATGGTAAAGATAAACACAAAATTAAAAAGTCGCTGCTTAAAATATAATAATTAGTTATTATACTTCTTGAAAGGTCAAGGAAAATATTCTCGGAGAGCACTGAGGTTCGAGATTATGTCCTAAACGTAACAATATTAATGAATTTAAATAAAAGAAAATTCTAATATTTCTTTGCAATTTAGTATCTGTGTTAATCACGTCATCAACTCTGCGTCGTAACTAGGGATCTGTGTTTTCTGCGGTTTTTAGCAAAACATATTTACTAGGCCGATCTGATGATTTTTGATATTTTACAATATATCGAAAGAAAACCCCCCATATTTCGACAGATATGTAAAAGATAATTGCTAAGTGGATGTTCTAATTCGATTTATTTTATAAAGGCGTAAAACTTTTTAAAGTTTCAAAGCTTTTTTCTGGAAGCACTATTTTGCAGATTCCTGTTCTGTCTAGCGTTGATCCTATGATACTACTTTCGTACTTCGAGTAAATTTAAACAAATTCGTCGTAAAAAGTGCTCTAAATTGGAATAAGGCTTTATCAGCTTTTATTTAAAATAGTAGATATTAATCTAGCCTAACTTCGAATGTTATTTCAATTTTCTGTAAATGAATGGTGTTTATATTGAAATAGGTACTCCATTATTCAAAATATAAATAAAATTATTTTGCTTATCTTTCGATGAGATTTAGAAAGGAGTTTAATCTCCAGAGCTACCGTCCTTTCAAGCATATAATTCAAAGGACTTCTGTGAAGCTGCAAATTCAGCTGAATTGTTAAAAGTATTTTTTTGTTTGTTTGTTATCCCAAATGGTCATTAGCCCAGAAGGGCCATTAGTCTCGAAACGGCATTTTGCATCGAATCACTATAAACGGCTGTATCACTTTTCAAATTGTTGCCACCAAATATTATCGCTCTGTATTATATTTAAAGAAATGAAATAAAAGAGAATATGCATGAATCTGTATGTGTTTCGTGCACTGTGAAAAGAAAATAGCAGCTAAAGTCATCAAATTTTGAATAACATAGCCCCCACTCGAATATGGGACCGGTAGCCCGAATTTGGAATTTGTTTTATTGTTTACTGCTGTTTTTAAATATTTTAGCCCAATGTGGCGTTAGCCCAAATGCTGTCTAAATCTGTATGTGTCTGTAAATGAAAAAAATGACTGCTTGGGCGGGATATAAAATCGGAAAGATTTCAGGTTTTGGTGTTTTCTTATTGTGTTATTTTCTCTTTTCCTTGTTTTCAACATTATCTTTAATCGGTACATATATACGTTATCACAGATAATTTCAAACCCATTCTAATTATCACCTTCGTATCAAACCATTCAGTATTTTTCAGAACAGTTATACTATTTTGAGGAACCGTTGGGTTAAATTGCTCTTCAAAACGGAGAAAGTCCGCTGTTTATCTTAATTTGAGTTTGCTTACATCATTCAGAAAATAGAGTGCGAATACCTTAAAAGACGAGCATCAAAATTTAGATATTTTAGATATTAAAATGTTTCAATCAGTTTTAAATTTGGAACAATATTGTTTTATACGCAAACAAATCTGGAAGACTTACTGTTAGCTACTTGTAAAATATAAGGATAGTTTTATTTTCAAATGAAACAAAATTGCCACTTTAATTAAAAAAGGATATAGCCAGTTCTGGCTTTAATAACGCTTTATACAACAACAAAGCACTTAACCCTTTACAATAAGAAATCCTTAACCGTATATAGCAAGAAAGAGCCTACCAGCGGCCGAGCGATAAAGTCGCTGAAAACTGGTAGTTCGGTCCGAGGTTCGAATCCCGCAAACGGACTGGCTGCATGGGCATTTTTGTGGTTTTCTCCATGTGTAACGTGTTACGAGCCAGTTTCCCTTGGAAAGTCCTTCACGAAAGCATCCCTTCCCTTAGGCAGATAGCCCTACAGACTTTGCCGTAATCATATAAACCAAACCAATATCAGAAAGCGGTCATATTTCGGCGTTGAGATGATACGAATACGAAGTTTGTCTTCTCAAGAATCAAATACCAATTACAAATGCCGGTTTTATATTTCTACTGCCAATTCGAAGTCAATAAAATATACTATTTTTTCATTATTTATTTTATAACATAATCGGAATGTTAGATCCATTGTTGAAATACATATGATCATACTTCTTTGAACTTATGCAAATTTACAATTATGATATTAATTTTGATAAAAATATATCAGGCTATATTGATTCTTTTTAAGTATCTTACAGAATTACTTTTGCATCAGTCACTTTAAAATATGGTACTGAATCACATATAAGTTCATATATATAATAATTCACTTTTAAATATATAACGCTTTTATAGAAGACGAAAGAATAAAATAATTTTCATCTTTAAACGAACTCCTAAAAAAACAGTATTTTATCTTTATTAGGTAAATTGTAGATTTAGCATTTCAAACAAAAGTTATTAATGATCTTCTGAAAAGAAACTGTTTTTCATATCTGAGTATTATAGTTAACTTTGCCACTTATATTTTGTATAGCTCCTTGTACTAATGGATTAATTGTATGGTATTAATGGATTAATCATATAATTTCAAGACAGTAACAGGTAAGGTAGCAGTCTCTTTTTTTCTGATTTTTACCTTGATTGTTTAGTTGTATATAAACAAACCTATAGTTCTTACACGGAACTGTTATTAAAGTGAATATTAATGTAATGAGACATGCACAAGAATACAGTCAAATGCAAAATTAAGTAAATTTGAAAATTATGTCTATTTTAACGAAAAGTATTATTCCAATGGTAATAATTACACCTCCGAAGAATTATGCAAATTTTTAGAGTTCGAATACGTAAGTGTACACATGTGCGTCTGAAAAGCTATCATTATGGAGGGAATATAAGTGCACGAGAGGTTGCGGTGGTTTGTGTGCTCGTACTCCTTCACGACTTTGGCCACGTTTCTCGCAAGAGTAGGCTAAATTTTATAAGGTATCAGGTAAAATGAGTAACCATGAACATATGGATGACGAAATGAGATCCAGAATTATTAGCAGGTTGGAGGAGAGCCAATCACTAGCACAGGTGGGTACAGACCCAGTGTCGTTCACAATTTGTGGAAACAATTTAGGACTCTGGATCCATATCGAGAAGACCTTGACAAAGTCGACTAAAATCCACAACGAAGAAAGCGGATGGTTATTTGGCACTTTTAAAGGGACTTTTAAAGAGGCTTATGACTGTTACAGCTTCACACCGTTCATATGAGTTGTATGCTGCCACGGAAACCCAAAACTTACGGTCTGCATTGCCCAATGGACTCATGAGATAGGGCTGTATGCCAGAAGGCGCTTTGATTTGGTCCCGCTCACTGCAACACACAGGAGAGCGCGTTTAGCAAGGGGCAGACAGCATGAGCCATGCTGTTTGGCTGGATCCGACTTCAGTGGAGCATCGTGCGCTTTGCAGTTGAGTCGAAATTCAACCTGGACGCTGATTCTTGGAGTACCTGTATATGGAGAGAGCCTGGAACACAATACCATCCCAAACTTATCAGGGAATAGGATCATTAAGGTGGTAGAGGTCTAATAGTTTGGTCAGACATTATGTTTCAAGGCAGACCGCACAACTTTGCATGTGTTGGACAAAAGCTCCCTGGCTACTATGAGGTATAGAGAGGAATTTTTTGAGCCCTGCGTTCAACTTTTCAGGGGCACAGTTAATTCTGGATTCCTGTTAATGGACGCAACTCTCGTCCACACTGAAAAATGATTATATTCGATGTAATTGGTCAGCAAGATTTGCTGTCTTTAATCCTATACAGCATGTCTGAGACGCTCTTGGATCTTTCTCCGAGAGCCAAATCGGAGTTGAAAACTACCTTACAGGATCGACTGTTATAGAGGCTCCTCAACTACTTCCTGTCCTATATGCCGACTGTCTTCTTGTTAGAACGGAACCTGTCCCATGTTAGACTCATTTTCAGCTCGATAGCACAACGTGGATTTCGAACATCCGTATGCTACGAACTTTACCGATAATCATGCGTATATAAAATGACTTTATCTGTTATAAATGTATAATCATGCCAAATTTCATTAAAATCTATCCATTAGAGTTTCAGGAATTTTACGTAAAGTGCAAATTCTCTTAATTTTGAACATGCCTATATATAAATTTCCACACATAAAACTTTAAAAACTATGTCTTAAAGACGAGGGAGAATCAAGCATTTATCTTTCCTCACTCCACATAAATATTTGAAAATCTTAACGTAAATCTAATAATTTTTAGATAATTTAATTTTATGCTTTAATTCTTGCAAATATAAACTGGTAGATCTATTTTTATCTATTACATTGAATCAAAAAAAAATGTGTAAACTTCAGGCTTCCGGAAGAAATGCCTCTTAAATGTTCGTAAGAGTTAGTATGTTCACAGTTCAGAAGAAGAAAAAAAAGTACTCTAACTGACTAATTTTTCATCCAATTTTAAAATGTCGTTATTTCTATAGAAATGTTAGTTTTAGAATACTTCACTTGCATCATTTAAACTAACCATCTTAAAATATAAAAAGTCTCCTATTCGAGAATTCCTATGTGTAAGCTAGTTTTCCTTAGAAAGTCTTCCTCGAAGGCATCCCGGCCTCTAGGCAGCTACCCTTTTTTCGCCACATTCTTAATTCAGGACTTATGATCTAGCATTTCTATGTTATAAGAACAATTCAAACAATAATCGAGCGGTGCGCATCGCAATTAAATACCGGAAGTTAAACAATCATGAAATTGATTATATGGGATATTCATAATAATCAACCCAATTTCACATGAATATAATTTAGTATACTAAGAACACATTTTTAGATGCATCATGTGAAGAGAAGTTTACGAATTTCAGAATGTTAGTATTAGGTTTATGGAGAATGTTATGTTTCCATAAAAACGTTTTTGATTGGTTGCTTGGTTAGAATCAAAGCAAAGGATTCCTAGATTTGGGGTCTATAACTTCTTTTTTTTTAAGTCCTCCATTTTAATGCCATGCAGCTTAGTTCTTTTCTGGGCGTTACATTCATGCCTTCTTCGCCTTCAAGTCTCAAAAACTTCATCATTGCTACTGTAGAAATAGTAAAAATGATGCGACAAGATTTGGTCATCAGTTTTGCTTGTATTACCAAAACAAAAAAGCAACAAACATTTGTAAATGAATTTCAGAAAACTTCCTTTTCATCTGATGCATTAAATGTCACTCAGAATTAACAAATTTCAACAATCAAGTCTTTGAAAAAGGACAACTGATTTGAATACTTCTGTTTAGTAATTCGATCATCAGAAGAAAAACTTTTTCACATAGACAGCATCTTTTGAGAACCTTAACCGCAGAAATTTTTCTCCTCGAAATTAAGGAAGTCTAGTTACATATCATCAGATTTTATCTAAATAATTGAACATCCACAGTTTTCCACATAAATATACTCAAACAGAAGTATGGAATCATACAATTCTACGTAAGAAAGCAATTTCTTATGATTCACAGTGAGCAACGAACTGGAACATAAAGTCTTTTAGTAGCTTTCTATTTTAGGATTTTTGTGGTCTCAAAAGGACATTCACAACGATAGAAATCTCGAAGTAGGTCATAATGCAATAGCAAGTAATATATAAACAAAGATCGCAGGTGAAAATGTAAAAGTATTAAGAGAAAAGATAACGGAAGCCAAACGATAATTATACATTCTTCTTTGTTTTTATATCTTGAGGATCGAAAGCATAAAAATGACATCTGTTACTTTATATTCTTCTGAACTGCGTGATAGGAAACCCAGACATCTCTAAATCTGTTTCCACTATCATTTATTTCACAAATTAAAGGATTAAAAGTCTTATCGAAAGAAGTAACTATTTGAATTTCTATGCGCATTACCTTTGCTTGCTAAGGAGCAAGCCATGTGTAAACTCACACGAATGACATTTTCACGTCTCTTCCTATAATTTTATCAATGATAACTGACCACATATTATTCATAAAGCCTACGTTAGCTCGTTGTATTTCTGTCTAGTCGAGAGATAACAAAGAGTTCATAAACATTTTCACTAAGAACGGTTATTTCGATGATTTTTTTTTAAGATAAGAAGTCTTCAAGAAGAGTAATGTATGCTTTTATCGATATAAAATGTAAAGAAAGATATTATTACTAAACATTAAATGTGCGATTATTACAAACTTGGGCTACTTATATCATTTGCATGCTAGTTTGAGAAATAATAGTAATTTTTTCTGATGCTAAAATAATTGCAATTAAGATTCCAGAAAAGAATATAATGCAAATGTCGACCATCAATGTGCATTTTTAGACTTACTTTACTTAATTACTTAAAATTTAATTTTTAAAACTATTTTTGATATAATAAAAATGGTATAATTATACAGCTTATCTCTACATTCTGAATAAATTACTGTCAGCTTAGCATCTAATAACGCTTAGAGGGAGGCTCTGAAAGCTTCCACTTTTTGAATAGAAGCTATTAAACGCCTTTTGTTTGTTTATATATAAAATTTAAATATATAATAAGCAAAGAACGGAATTAAAAAAGCATTTTAAAAATCGAATGACCAATCTAATCAAAAATAGCGCTTTTAGATGCTGATTTTTTAAAGAATTTGATTAATTATATATATTATTTTTAATTCATTATATACATATATATGTAATTACATTTTCTTGGAAGTAGCTGCTAGCTGTGATTTTCAAAAATATGTGTTCTCTCCACCTATAATTATGCAGTTTTAGAGAATTATGGTAATTCAATGTAATAAACGAATTATCTGCAACCCTCCTGGCAGATATTAATCAGTCTCATGGCTCACGCAAGCACACCCAACACACACACACACACATATATACACACACTCAAAATAAATAAATAAAAATAAAAAGTAAACAAAAAATTTCGAAAGGTTTCAGGTTTAAACAGTCGCCCAATACAGTTTGTTAAGTTTTTTTACTCTCTGTCTGAGCTCCGAGTCTACCAGTCTGCTGTTACACTTATTCCTGTTAAGATTTTTTTCTGGTGCTTCGTGTTTTATTATTTGTGTTTGTTTTTATTCGAACTTATGCGCCATATAGTTTAACAACAAAAAATTCCGAAATTTTTAAAAGCTGAATGACAACTTATGTTTAAAATTCCCGATGCAGTGTGAAGTGGTTTCATACGTTTTTATATTTTTTTCACTCTTTTCTCGGTTCGTTATATCAATATTCAGTTTTCTTTATAGTGTGCCTAAGACAATTTTTTTGTCTTTTTATTATTAACCTTTTTTGTATGATAACTTCATTCATTAAACATCATGTTGTCATTCATTTAACATTCATTAAACATAATGTCGCCCTTTACTCTACATAAAATGCAACTCAACAGCAAAATTACAAAATATATAAAAACAGCGTATCTTTAGATTGCCGGTAGAATATTAGAAGTTGCCATACAGACTTTAATACTCACTATGCCATTCCTATAAAAACTAGTTGCTCGCGCAGCCAGCCGCTTAATTAGTTTAAAAGAAAAACTATAATGATGCAATGAGTCCAGGCAGTGCAATTTCATAAAAATATTGAATATTTTTAATTAGACATCTCATGATTCTAATACATTTTCTTTAAATCAATTACATTAAAAATTAGAAAAAATTAATAAATGTGTTTATTGCTTTTAAACCGTTTAGATTATAAGTTACGAACTTTTGGTATTAAATATGTAAATATGGAAGTATTTTATACTTTACTAAACAGCAAAGCTTTGTCGCGGGGAAGATAAAAGTATTTTATTTTCAACCGTGGCAACATATTCCTTTCATTGAGCTGTATTTATTAATTGAAACCGAAAGATGAATATCTTGTATTTTTCCAGATGGCAACAGTCTCGAAAGCTGGAGATAAAAAAAAATGTTTTATTTTGAACTGTGTTCCCACATCTCGCTTTCAAATCATTGAGTTTGCTAATGAAAAATTCACTAAAGTTTCACAAATATGAAATAAATAATAAAACCAACTCAAAATTAAAAATTCGGGCTTCCACGTAGACATGTATGGGTGAAGGACTACGCTATTCAAAATATGACGGTCCTAGGTTCTATCGTTTTATCACAATGCGAGGAACACACATACATACATGCAGATTCCTCACTAATTAATTTTTAATGTAATATGACGATAATATTTGGTTCAAGAATTTGAAAAGTGATAGACCTTTCATAGTGAACCAAAGTAAAATTCCACATTGTAACTAGTAACCACTTTTGGTCTTTAAAAAATTTTTAAATAATAATAAAGAAATCCGAAAGGATTTCAGACTTTTACGGTAGCCCAAAAGGCTTTGTCAAGGTGTTTTTACGCTCTCGAGCTTGCAGTCTACCATTGTGCTGTTGCACTCACTCCTGCTAACTCCTTTCTTTTTTTCTTTTTATCTTTACTATTAAACATCATTTTCTTCGTAGTTATGCCATCTACAATTCAAAAGCAAAATTACAAAATGTTAAAAGCTGCATGTGTTTAGAATTCCCGATAAGATGCTACGTGTTGGCATACATTTTTCTATTTTTTCAGTCTTGTCTCAGTTTTTCATATCAATGTATGGTCTTCTTAGTAAGATAACTTGCAAATGTTTTTGCTTTTTTATTATTAACGTTTCGTGTGTTAAATTTATTAATTAAACATCACGTTCGCACCTATACCGCATAAAATTTAGTTCAATAACAAAATCCAAAAACATTAAAAAATAGCATATCTTTAGAATTTCCGGTTTACAGTCTCTTGCGCTGGAGATAACAATGCTTTAATCCGTACAGTGGGTCCACTCTACGGATAGGAACGAATCACGGTATTATAGTACTAATTATGGTATTATCCAGCACATGTGCTGGATAATTCCATAATTCGATAATGCGGTATCGACAAGTATGTTGAAAAACAATAATATAATAAATAATTTTTTCCAGTTGATTATGCACTGTTTCTAAAAACAACAGTGCAAATTTGTACTCCGTGCTAATCATACACCGGAGTTTTCATGTACTCATGAAAAATTACCCCGGTGTATGATTAGCACGGAGTACAAATTTTGTACGCTCTGCCGGTATGAAATGTATGGTATTGTCGAACCTCTGCAGTGTCGATCCTATAATGTTGTCAGTTCTACGTCATGTCAGTGATATGCCAGTGCTCACTTGTATTATGTTTGTCATATGCGACGACAAATATAAGGTTCTACGCTGTACGGATGTTACGCTGTATCAGTCCTACGTAGTGTAGATTCTGTGTTGTGATGAGTGTTTTATGCGCATGTAAAATATTTCTTTTATGTACTTCATATTTCATATGTTAAACTGCGCTGAATAAAATCATTAATAAGCTCAAATATATGTCATTTTACAAATTTGTTTGTCAAAAAAAATTACATTGATTGAGCAGTAACTGAATTGCTAAGACTTACAAAATAATGATAGCTGCATCGGCCTGTCACTAACTAAGATCTTGTGCCTCAAATGATGGAATTCATGACTTTGTTTTAATATTGATTGTATAAACGGAAGTCGATTTTCTTTTGTAAAACTTCAACAAAGATAGCCTTTGGCAATTGTCATAACCTAATCTAAATTTCTCTGGTATCTGATTCATGAAATCAAACTCTCTGTCTTCATTTGTAAGCCTAATGATTAAAATAAATTATTTATGTTGCCTTATATTAAGGCAAACGACATCAACTGAACAAACCAAGCACAAATAATCGTATTACAGTACAATTTACATATATTTTAAATATTACTGTCTGGAATATAAGTTGGCTTTCGTTAAAATTAGATAAAAATTGCATATTGCATGCAAGTATTCATTAAAAAGTTAAGGTAATAAAAAACTAGCTTATCAGTTGGTCGAAAACTGAGATATATGCTCATTAAATGATTTACATAAAGACATCAGAATACAAGTTGAAGAATTTTCATTATTATTAAAAGTAAGAAATTGTTTGTGGTTCATTACTGTGTTCTGCTTCTCACATACTTATCTAATACATATGACAGGAAGGAGATTGCCTCGAAAGTGAGGAGAATACATGTGACTACCTTGGTAAACACACTGTTGGATGGTAGTCATCATCACAACCATTTTACGAGTTAGACGATCACTTCTGGAAATATGGCATTTATTAAACCAATATGGGTTATTAGTGTAAATGGTTTGATTATGTCATTGCCATTCTTGTGCACTTGTAAAATGTCACCCTACTCTTTGTTAATGTTTTAATTCTTAATATTTGTTTTTTTTTACTACATGACATGTCCTGAGTCCCGCTTACACAAACAACACGCACTTCTATTAAATATTTCTTTACAGTTTCTTTCATCAATGTATGTATGCTCTTTTTGTTCTTTCTTTAATATATTATACCCTTTTTCTTTCAAAAATAATTTTTCCCTTCATTTTTTGTAGGTTTAAGAAAAGAATATACCTGATAATATGTCAGCATAAAACTTTAAAAAATTAACATCTAATTCTGTGAAACAGTTTCAGATGCCTAAAAACATACCTGCTGTTAACAATTAATGTAAATCAATGTAAATGTGCAAAATAAGCTTTGTGCGTCCTTTCATAAATTCGACGAGCGATGCATAAAGTTTCTAGTTAGACAAACTATCAGTCGTAAGAAAAACAGAATATTAAACTTCTTTTACAGTTAAATGCTATTTTTTTGACATTTTATAGCTTGAATAAATCATCAAAATAAAAGAGCATCAAAATCAATGTTTTTTACAGTGCTGTAACTATTTTGACATTTTAAGGTTTCCCAGGAAAACTATTAGCGTATTGTGATACTTCTTCCGCAAATGAAACAAATTCCATTGATTGAACACAGCAAAAACTTTATTTAACACTTAAAATGGCGACATACAAGCAAGAAAAGAAAACATATTCTAAACTATTTTAAAATAAAAAAATAATTACATTCTTCGTGCGTTTAAAACGTTGCCATTCAGATACATATTAATGTTCTTCTATTTAAATTGTACAAACGATTAGCAACAATATTTAAAACTATTCTTCGTGCATTTAAAACGTTGCCATTCAGATACATATTAATGCTCGTCTATTTAAATTGTACTAAAGATTAAAAACAATATTTAAAGCTGTTACAGTATGCTTGCTATCAAGACTGTAACTATTTCGGCTATTTATAGTTCGAACACAGTGGAAAATGATCGAAGAAATAGCAAGCGATTACGTTTTGGTAAAATTCCTCTAACCTGCATTTCAGATTTCTTCCGGTTGATTGGTACAGTGTAACAAGTACCAGTGAAATTTGCTTCGTTTTGGTACATTTTGCAAATCTGAACCTGAGAAGTTTGCAGGAAATAAAATAAATAACTTTTTTTTCTTTGTATGAAGGATAAAAAGGAATTTTAAAGTAATGCATTTTTTGGGAACACAAAGCAGAGCTCAAGCAAGCTTGAACAGCAGTAACTTTGCGAATACTTTGAAAATAAATAATTTCAGACCAATTTCTAGACATAGAAAAAAATTTAGGTATGTCATAAAATGAAAAAAAAAATTGTTTTTGTGAGCATTGGTCTGTTTTATCGTTTACCTCCGTGAATTAAGTACAAATCTGTGATAAACGTTTAAAATTTTGGAAAACTTATGCTCAGAAACATCTGCGGCTTATCACAAATAATAAAAGTGAAGATCTAAATCAAACATCATAAAATTAAGCGTTGCAGTTTCCTAATGAGGTAACAATTTTCATACTCATCACTTGTTGTGGTTGAGAAGAGTTCAAAAATTGTTAACATTAAAAGTAATTTCTGGTGATCTTTATTTATTTTTTGTATTTTTTCATTGTGTTTAATAAAATGTCGTAAATCTCGAATAGTACTGTGAGGCCTACATGAAACGGAATTTGTGGTTTTAGAAGTGTTAAGTGTTTAAAAAATAGGAAAAAAAACTGAAGCATTAACGGAATTTCTTTCTTGCGTAAACTGAATTTCTTTCTTGAATACTTTAGATTTACACATAGCAATATGATAATACTTAAAGTAATGTATGATGAAAAATATTTTAACACTATGCCTAAGAAAAGTCTTAAAACTATTCATTCGTTACTATATAGTCTAGGCCGGAGTTCATCAAATTTTTTGTCCTTAAGAGCACGTTCTAGAATATCTGTTGGACAGCGGGCACCACTTACTTTTTCAAAGTGAATTTATAGCTGGACAGAGTAATAATATATGCACATAAGAAAAGAGATTGGTCGCATTTCGCTATGTGCTCTTCTGGTCTAAGCAATCGCGGTCCGACCAATGCCCGAGTGGTTACGACCAGACAGCTAAGTGCCGACACTTCGCCTGGGCTAGAACCTTGGTGAAAGGGCCGGCTGTAGGGTTGATTTTTATGATCTTTCCTAACAGTAATGTGACTAGAGGCAGTTTCCCTTAAAATGTTCTCAGCAAAGGCATCATTCCCTTTAAACAGCTTCCTGGTGTGCTATGCCATATTCAAATAACCAAATATAGACTATTGCAAAGAAATCATATCAGCTACACTAGACTACTTAGACTAACTAGTGGTCTCAAAGCTATTTTAGCCAAGTCCATAACCTTTTGCCATTCTCGCTAGATTTCAGGAACTGTCTGAAAACGATGACCTTCCCTCTCGATTATCATCTTTAGAAAAAGAAAACGTCTGGAGCAAAATCTGGCAAGTAGAACGGATGCAGAAGCGATAACTTATGATTATCGAGAAACTCAAACATGACAGGGGTGCTGTCGTGGAGAATCAAATTCATCGTTTTTCACAGCTCCAGTAGCCTTCGACGAATGGTGAATGTTCACTCAAATGCGGCAGAATTTTGTTATAAAATTTCGTGTAGACAGTCCGGCCGGAGAGGGCAAAATGCCGCAGATATCGAAAACGAGCTGCAGCTCGTTAAGTCCTTGTTGTACAGCAGCTCATTCTCTCCTGCTTCCTTCAGAGAGGTGATGGGTTATTCCTTTGCAATAATTGCCTTTTTATCTCTGAATGATACCAATAAATATGGGAGTCCAAAACACCTGATCAAGAAAACATCACTGTAACAACTCCCAGTGTTAAGCTTTCAGAAGTATGTTCAATGTCTCTGAGGCTAACTTTGCCAGTTTAATGCAAAATTTCACGTTGGCCTATTGTTTAACCTTTCTTTCTATGGTATCATATCAGACTACCAAATGCAAGCGATCACAAAGGCACCATTAGATCTTAACACCGCGTCATCTACCACTGATTTATCAGCATTGAAAGGTCACTACACATGCGAGCGCAATACCCTGTTGCCATTCGTTAAATCTCTATTTCTAATCCTATTTGAATCCTGAAGCTAATCCTGATTTCTATTTGGCTATACCATTTTATCTGCAGAAACTGCGCTATGCGAAATAGTACATTATATAGTCACGAAATCGTTATATACTCACAAAATGTTAAACATATTTCATCTTGGATACAAAAAGGACAAACTTACTATGTCAATAAACATATTGTTATTAGCATATTTTCTTTAGCTTGTGATTCCCTTTCTTAAAACTGCTTCTTTTCTCTAGTTTTAATCTAATAACAACTCATAAAATGTATAGAAGATGTAACAATGTCGATCAACGCATAGAAGATGCAATAATTGTGTATTTTTTAAACAATTTATAATATTTTCATGCTTTACTGGTATGATTTGAAAAAGCAAGAAATTTCAAGCCTAAAAAAAGCATGTATGCAGAAATTATATAAAAATACACAATAATTTACAAAACTACAAATATGTTAAGTTGAACACATGAAAGAAAATTTAAGTACCATTAACTTCCGGTGGTCAATCAAAATTTGGTCGTTTAAAATTATTTCTGAAATTCTTTTGAGGAGCAAATGCGACACAATTTAGAAATAAAGACTTTACTATTCTGAACACCTCCATCACAATCACACTTCTAGAGAGGGAGGAGGAGGTAGCTCGTATCTTAGAGAGGCAGCTGTACATGGCTTCCTGATTTGTGAGCTTATATTAATTTAAAATTCATCTTAAAAGATATATTTTTCAACCGTCACCAATCGATTGAGAGGGAAAACATTAATCCACTGGATATTGGAACTGTTAAGGTAACCACGATTCCAGTTCTTGGGGTAATTATCGCTCTGACTTTCCTCAATGAGAAGAAAATTTATTGATCTACTGTTTTTCTATTGGGAAGGCTTCTCATTAAGAGCAAATTGTTAATAATAATTTTTTGGAAAGTAAGAAATTAAACGAAGTTTTTTGTCTGCACTCTTAATCTTCATAAGGTTCAAGGACAACTGTGCAATGTTAAGAAAGTAAGAAGCAAAAATTGCATATAAAGTAATACGAAATATGCTGAAAATGAAGGTCTAATATTATATTAGCATAGAATGAAAATCGGGTGAATAGAAACTGGAAAATTAGAGAATGAGAACTAGAAAAGTCTGTTGCCATTCTCTAATTCATAATAGAGAAGGAATAGGAAACAAACTAAATTATTGTCGTTATCTAATTAACAACAGAGAAGGAATATTAAACAAACTAAATCACGACATAAAAAAACATGTGTTTAATTTATAATTTCTTTTCTTTTCTTTTACTTTATAAGTTTCATCAAACTCTCTCTCTCTCGCTCTTTTCTCAATCAAGTTCTAGTTGTTGTTTTTTAATACATTTTTATCTGTTGCTTATAGTTTTTACTCATGTTTTGCTGATTTTAACTTCCTTCCTCCCCCTCTATTGCATGCATTTTGCGCTTGTACGCATCGTGTTAATATGGCAGGGAAAATAAAATATTATTTATAATCTAATTTTTGCATTTAATAATTTTCATTTTCTTTTCCATCTATTTCACTATTCATATCCACCTTGTTACGTGTTATCTTGTTTTATATAAAATGTGATTATTTCATGTGGTATTTTTACAATATTCTTTTTACTGCTTGTTAAGAGATTTACGCTTCAGTCATTTGTCTTCTATCCTAATGCTCCTTTTGTCGTGATGTTTCTTTTATGTTTGTTTTATTCGTATCTATATATTTAATGTGCACCAATTTGTAGCCTGTATCATTAAAGGTTCTTTCGTCCTTACGTTCTTTACTTCGCCAAAAATAAGTGTAACATAACTGTAATCGCTTGTTTTAAAAAAAAGCTAATAGTAATTAAATTAAGCAATTAAAAACATATGAAAGCTTTCAGATTTTATAGGGTATAAAAGTAGTAGTGTATAAAAGTGTTTTATACCCTACGTAAAATACTATACTATACTACTACATACCTTTATAAATATACAGTGTTACCAGTGCTCCCTTTGAAATATTTAAGTTTTTTAATCAAAAATTCGTTAAAGTTTTACAAAAGATGAAATAGACAATAAAACAAATTCGAAATTCTAAATTCCGGATTCCAATTGCCAATCTTCGGGTGCAGGACTGTTTATTCAAACTTTAATGACACTAGCGGCCGTTGTTTTTTCACATTGCGAGAAACATACATACATTCGTCTAGATTCTTCGTTATTTAGTTTCTTTAAATAATATGGGAGCAATAATTTGAAAAGTCATACGTATATTTAAAGTGATTCAACGCAAAAGTCCCTTTCGAGACTGAAGACTCTTCTGGGATAAAGCCCTTTCCGGCTAAAAAAAAATTTAATTTGTTTTATATTAAAATATTTTAAAGTTATGGAAAATAATTTAAAGTTATGTTTTAAGTAATGGAAGAGTTAGCGTAAATTAAAACAAAAATAAGGTTAAAAAAATTCTCTAAATAATAGAAGCGCAAATCACAATCCGAGCAAATTTCCAAAATTGTAGATAAATCCGATTAAATTTCCAAAGTTGAAATTAAAAGCAAAAGAATATTTGAAATAAAATTTTTGGAAACAGAATAGAGTACACGAAAATGTAAATATTAAAGCACAAAAAGGCATAAAAAGTGGCAAAATAATATACGCAAGGATAATTTATTTTGTAAAGGAAGAAAAATTAAGAATGCTATTAAAAACCTTAGGTCTACACTGTGCAGTAATTCTGTAATCTTAAAGTACAATTCTAAAAGTTATCTCGTTAGAAAATTAATTTAATTTAATTGTAAAAAAGCTTATTTTTCAAAAACGACTTTTCTGTAATTTTCCTCAGAATGAATACGAATAAATAGTTTATTATTTTATATACATAAATATCAGCCTAAGTTTTGACACACTTTTATTTTACACATAATATTTATTCCATTTCGGATCACTTCAAAATTGTTTATAATATTCATCAACTTCCGTCAAAAGAACCAACGCAGCTCGGGAATTAATGACGTTCATTAAATTTTTGCTTTTTTTAAGAAAAGAAACGATTATAAAGTCTTAAACAGGAAGTTTTTAATAGCAGCTGATCTGTAGAGTCGAATGCCATAAAACTTTCAAAGACGTTAAAAGAAGAAAGGAAAGAAAGAAGAAATTAGTATTTGATTGACATTTTGAGAACAACACTCACGTACAACAAGGAAATCCTTTCGGGCTTATTTCTTAAATATATTAGGTATGGAACGTAACTGTTACCATAATTGGCTCTTCAGTAACTGGATCCTTATAAAACCTTTTAAATATTTATTAATTCAAATAGCTAAAAAAAAGTTATTGTTGTATTTATCCTCTTATGTTGCGCAAAATATGAATTTAATACATTTATTTTACGACGGTATGAAACTTTTCGGAGAAGGCAATGTATGGAATAAGTCATGCTGTTTCTCCTTCCTTTTTATTAATAAGAAACTAAAATTTTATTGAAATCATTACCGCGAAACCCACAAAACGTGCTAAATTTTCTCATTTCAGGTAGACAGTTTCTCAGTGAATTCAAAATAATCAGAAGAACTCTTATATCAGTTGCTTTACCTGACGCAAATAGTGGAGCAACTCATCTCAGAGTGATCGTCAAATTATTTGTAATTGATCCCTTTTTTACTCATAGCTAAAACATAACACATGCGATGGGGGCCTCATATACGTCGCTCATATTTACGACAGGCATGCCAAAACGAAAGAGAAACTGCTGAGGAGAAACAGAAGATGAAAAAGTGAGAGAGAGAGAAAATAGAGAGAACATAGAGATAGTACCGTTGACTTTATCACTGGCCAATAATTACCGTGACAAGAACGGCGCTCGGCTTCGAATTATGCATTGGGGAATCGCCTCTGTGATGACTTGACGAGGGATCAAGGGTTGCTGTACGAAAGCCATTTGGCGAGAATTATCATTTTCCGAGTGCGCGCCAAGGTCATAGATATGTAATCATATTAAATCAGATTCAATTTTAAAGGGGTAATTTTTAAACAAAATAAATGCCCTAAAATTTAGTACAAAACACTCAGAGCAAGTATTTAGTACAAAGCATGTTTAATTAAATTATTTTTTATTCATTTTATGTAATCCCACAGTACGAATATTTTAATATGAACAACAAATTTGTTTCTCATTTCCTTGCCGAAGAGTTTATTAATGGAATCATACTATAAAATGTTTCCATTAGAAATTTTTCTAAACCTGTGAGACAGTTCTCTAATAACGATGGCAAAACTCATGAATTTCTCACAAACAGTTCGCAATATTAAGGTGCAATAATGAAATTGTTCATGTGATGCTCGTAATTCCTTATACTAAAAAAATCTGGCACTTCTAGAAAAGTCAGTGGTAATTTTTTTTCTAACGTCATTGGCTAGGAGAAGCACAGCAGATCATCATGTCCAGAAATAAAATGCAAGAATATGAAACATTGTTCCCAAAGGATGCAAAACTTGGCACACAGAGAGATGTAATGAAATCATCCCTGCAAAAAAAAATTATTTTAAAAAACTACATGCGTTCAGAGTTACAGCCGAAGACAACGTAAGGCGAAAACGTCGGGGTACAAAACATCGTGGTACAAAATATCGTGGTCGAAAATAAGACGGTTCAAAAACTTCGCAGTTTAAAAACATCGTCGTCGAAAATATCGTGGTAAAAAATAAAGCACCTACAAACCATGGCATGACGATAACATCGCACACATGCGTTTTTCAAATCCCATACTAACATATTATGCAACTGACTTTCGTCATAGCTAACAAATTGACATCCAAAAAAATTGATTGCACGCTATACATGAAAATGTTAAAGACACTTTGAGAATAAACGGAAACAAAACAAAATATAATTCTCATTAAAACAATATCAGCTTAACAAATGCGAAAGAAAATAATTTGATAATTAACAAAGCAATTTTTTAGAGGTACTCTCATGTAGTTATTTATCTTCCTTTCTCTAAGCATTTTTAGATTGTTTTCTTTATAAAAAAATATTAGTAAAACTTTATAAAAAAAAAGCTTAATTTATTAATGACTCTTGTTAATTAACTAGGTAAATTTAAAATTCTGTCAAGTTCTATAAGTTGCATTAATTTTCTACCAATTTTCAATTTTTAAATGCTAAAGTTTCCTTCTTATTTTTTCAGCAAATATTTATTAGTTCGTTCAAAAATATGATATACAGAATTACAAGAACCCCTCTTTCCTTCTTGCGCTCCTAAATCATTATGTGAACAAGAATTTTAAACTTTTAAAACCCGAAAACGCATGTGGGCGATATTATCGTCATGCGATGATTTATAGGTACTTTATTTTTTACCACGATATTTTCGACGACGATGTTTTTAAACTGCGAAGTTTTTGAACCGCTTTATTTTCGACTACGATATTTTGTACCACTATGTTTTAGAACTGTGATGTTTTCTCTTTGCTTTCCTTTCTCCCACAATGCTTTGTACCATGACATTTTCGCCTTGCGTTGTTTTCTCCGCGACATTTTCGTCGGCGATGTTTTCGGCGGACACCGTGTCCAGGGACCAAATTATAGAGTCAGTAAGAATGGGTATGCTATTTTGAGTGACACGGTTGTTAAATCAACAGGATATTGATTCAATGCGTGCTTGAATGTAATCCTGGAATACTGACGCCTCGGTTGTAAAGGCTGAAATTTTCAATTCATTCTAACCGAAAGGACACTTAATTCACAAAAAAATCGTATCTTACAGAGTCTCGATTGGTGAGAAATCTGGTAGTTGTACTGGTTAAGACTGGCAATATTCTGGAGAAAATTGCAAATTGGAATGCCTGAAAAATGCCATGGCACAACGGACTGCAGAACTTTATGTACATATTAGCATGCTGCTGTTTTTTACATTAAAACTATTACGTACTTGTGTGATCAGGTATTGAAGCTTCTGGCACTCCAAGCATGATTCTAAGTTGGCAAGCTATAAGATACCCAGTAAACAAAGTTAAATAAATTATATTTTAATTTAATTTAAAACTAATTATTTTTAAAGTTGTATTAAACAATTTAGACTCTTTTAGACTACTTAGACATTTTAGACAATTTAGACTAAGTTTCATGGTTCAAATTGAAAATACGGTGTAATGGTTATATTTCTTCTACTTTCAAAATGATCTGAATAGACTCATAAGTTCAGTCACACTTTGAAAAGCGTCTCAAGTAAAAAATTCCCATTAATTTACATTCGATTTTTGAATCGTTTTTAAGAATACTTCAGAAAAATTCACTATCTAAAATTATTCACTCTATTACTTATTTTTCACTTTCATTGTTTTTCGTATATTGTTTTATCAAAAATTTTAATAATGTTGAAAATACACTTTTATCATAAAGAGATACATTAAACCTTTTTCTCCAAGGGAATTCCTTTAAAGGTAAATAAAATCTCAGTAAAAAAACGAATTTTTACTGTGCTCAAATGTAACGATAATGAAATCATTCAATAACTACCAATAAATTAATAAAGAACTTGATAATGAAATTAAAACTGATTTATATAAAAATTTGGAAGCAAGGATTCACAAAAATAGAATATAAAATTTTACGTGCGAAGCTAGAAAAATCAGAAAAAAATTATGTCTTCGGCATTCAAAACCTTTTAGTTCTAATTTAGAAATTCTAATTTGTAATTCGAACTTTAATTTGGATATACTTCACATCAAATGAAAAAAAGCAATGAAACATTATAAGGTATTTCTCCCGCTTTCGTCGTATGCCTTCGTGGTGTAGTGGTCAGCAAGCCAGGACGTATTCTAGAGGTCCGTGGTTCGAGTCCTGGCGAGAGCATTGCTTATTTTTCATGTCTCCTGCCTCCAAATAACCTAATGTCTCTACAACTTAAAGAATGTCATGTCAAAATCGCAGTTAATTAAAGTCAAACATAATAATAACATAAATTCCGTAAGTGGAATAAAATAAATTAAGCTCTGCTTTTTAGAAAATTGGAAACTTGCATATGACAATAAATTAAACAAAAAAATGTTTAATTTGAACGTTTCAGACTAACTCCAAAGAGAGAAATTTAATTGAAAATTAAACAATCTTCTTCAGAGACCAAATTTTCAAAATATATTTTCTATCCTAAAGACGAGTGACTTTGCCAGACCCTGTAGAAATCAACAGAGTTTTATATGAAATCAAAGGTCTGTCTTAAGTTGTTTTTTATCTCATTTTGCATATTCCATTGGTGTAAGTCTCTTAAATATACAAATAACTTATTTGTGAATATACCGAATCTGCTACAGTATTGCTAATTATAAATAATAGCGAGACAAGGAAGATAAATTACAATCAATAATTTTACAATACGTTCTTTAAAAAATATAAATTAACAACTATCCATTCAATCAATGACTCTTAACTTTATAAAATATTTCTTCCGCCTACTTAGCATGCCCTCGTGGTATAATGGTCAGCACATTTGGCGCGTATTTGAGATGTCCGAGGTTCGAGTCCCGGCGAAGGCATTGCTCATTTTTTACTACTACTGCTTCAAAAAAATCCTACTGACTCTACAGTGGCGCTCGAAATAAGAAAAAGCTGGTGGACGTTGATTCTCCATACCATTATTTGGCGATTGGGTCCCCCAATCCTTAGACGCCCTTTAAAAGGCGGAGTATATAAGGTATTTCTCCCGTATTCTTAGAATGCCTTCGTAGTGTAATGGTCAGCATGCTCGACACGTATTCGAGAGGTTCGAGTCCCGGGAGGGCATTGCTTTTTCCTGACTCCTGCTTCAAACAAATCCTAATGTCTCTACAGCTTTATTATTCTAGTAGGCAACAGTCATAATGTTTTCTTAAGTTTAGACGGTAATTCAATTCAAAATTTTCAAGTTAAAGAAAGACACCGATTTAAATAAATAATTTTCCAAGACATTTTGTAACTTTCTAGCAAAGAAAACAATATAATCAAACTAAAAGAAATAAATTTCTTCTGCAACTGAAACCTTGTATGTTCAAGAGATAAATATTCTTCAGGTAAGAAAATACTTTTTAGTAATATTTCATGATAATCGATATCCTCTTAATGAATTTCAAATCGTATCCCTAACATGTCGCCAGATTTTTTTTTTCATTTTATTTTCTTATTTTAATATCTCATTTTGAATCTATAGCCAAGAGCAACAGTCTGAAAGGTGCAAACAACTGCCTTTAGATTAATGTAATCTCTGACGAAAGCTCTTTCCAGTTTAATTTGATGACGCGATGCTGAGATTAGAATGCAAAACAGGGACAAAACAGATCGCAGAAGATGATAGATAAATGCCACCAAAAGAGCTGTGACATCAAAACCTGTCGTTACGATTTAGAAAAGATTGTACAATTCGATAAGAAAGAGGCAAATTATTTTTACACACTTGAAGCTACAGGAAGCTAAAAGGATACTTTTACAGAGGACATGGCACTTACATTTTTAGCCCAGAAGGGTTTGGCATTTTGCGTTGAAAACTTTAAATGTCCGTTTCACTTTTCAAATTGTTGCCACCAAATATTATTGTTCTGTGTTATATTTAAAGAAATTAAATAATGAAGAAATTGCATAAATGTATGTATGTTTCTCGCACTGTGGTAAAACAACGGTACTTAAAGCCATCAAATTTTGAATAACTTACGTCTGCACCCGAATATGAGCATCTGGAAGCCCTAATTTGAAATCTGCTTTATTATCAATTTCCTACTTTGCAACACTTTAAAGAATTTTTTATTAATAAACTCAACGATTTCAAAGCGAGCAATGGCAACACTGTACAGAAAAAAAACTTATCTCCATCGTGAAAGACTGTGTATCGGAAATTCTAAAGATATCCTCATTTTAAAATTATTTTGCGATATTGTTGTTGAATTGGATTTTATGCTTTAGGTACGAAGAACATGTTATTTAATAAATAAAGGTAACAAACAAAACATTAAATAAACGCCACTTTGGGCGTAATGTAAAAATATTTTCTTTTTTAATATTTTTAGGTATAGCAACTAGTAAAATTAATATAAAAATCGCGCTCTTATTTTTCTATCATTTTACCTAAAGTTATTTGATACGCATAATACTTACAATATATGTAACTTTCAAGCATTAATCACTAAAAAAGGTCAAAATTTGATTAGCCTTAAATTGAATACGAAATTGCACATGCAAAATAAACTATAAAACATTCTTTTATAAAGATATAATTGAGCACCCTCTTTCTTTTCTACGAAACTATTCATTTTTCAATTTGTAATCAAAGGGAAGCTTTATTTAAAAATTAACAATTTTTAAAGCAATAAACAATAAACAATTTTTTTGAAGTTTATTGAAGTTTGACTATTTTTACTTATCTATTAAAATCATGTTTTTCACTGACATATTACTCTGCTAACAGAATGTGCATAAGTCTGAAATGTGTTGCAGAGAAAAGAAGGTTTTCAAAACTGCAGAGCATAACTTAGTTTAATTGTAAAAAATCTGATGTGCATACCACATGACTTCCTTATACAGCCTATTAAATTATACACATTGTTTGCTGCATTTCATTTAAACTTATTTCATTAAAGATGTATTTCTCATTCAATCAATTCAGTTCTCACTTCGCGGCAAGGCAAAAATACATAAAAACTTAAAACGTCTTCATTAAAAATTGAAACATATAGATAAACATAAAACACCAAATACAGTACAACAGCTAAAAAACCCTTTTTACAGTTAAAATTAGAGTTTCTTCGCGAAAACAAGCAATTCAACCAGAGGGAAGGACGGCAGATTTTTTTGGTGCACAAAACGTTTACTTTACTTACTTTTTACTGAAAGTTTACTTTTGGTTCCACTCGGCAAAAAGACACTGAAGGTGCAGAAACTGACTTAATTCACTATTTTACTAGTATGTAAGTTTAAAACGTAAACAAATATGACTGCTATAGTAAAAAATAGGCCAAGCCGCACTTAAACAAGTTTTAAATTGCTGATAATTCTACAACTATTGCATACAGATTAACTAAATGCATAAAAATCTTAACCGAAAGATAAGAAACATAATTCAATCATTTTTAAAGCAAAAATGCGCAGTTTGCCAATATATAAGAATAAAAAGGAGCCTGAGCTCGCCGAGCCGAGTAACAGAGTGGGTGTATATACATATATATATATATATATATAAAGTACGATGCTGCCGATTGCACCCAACAAGAGAGTTGCACAACTATATGCTATAGCAGTCCCACATACAAAATTTCAACGATCTGAGGCTACTCCTTTCTGGGTTACGCAAGATACATATATACGTACGTACAGATGTCATAAAAAATCGCTTCTGAATCCATTTTAATTTAATTGTTTGATCCGTTTTGTGAAAAGGAGACCTTTATTCTGTCCTTGCATACAGATGTCACGCAAAAACATCATTTAGATATGGATTCGAGAGCCGTCAAAATGGATATTTTCATGAAATATCATACCGGAAAATTTTCGCTATTACAATATTTTCTTTACTTCGCACAAGGAAGTAAGAAGAAAGACATTTTCAAAGTTTGAGGTACCCATGATTCTTCATTTTTACATGTATGAAATGAATGTTCTTTGTCGAATACATTACAACCACAGAATTACTTGAATTATATTAGAAGAAACGGTAGAAAAAAATTGCTGTATATTTTTAACTCTTCATATTTCAGATGTTTTCTGAGGGTTCTTTTCTGTTAGACTGTCAACAGCCAAATATCTAAAACCGATCACCATTGCTAATTTCACGCGTGTTCTATTCCAGGAAGAAAATTGGCAGCATCAAAAAAATGTTCATCTTGTGTAAAATTCCTATGAGCAAATTTTAGTGGATGCACTTCAGAGTAAGAGTTTTTACGCTGACTATTTTCATTTGTTTATTATCTCTCACCCAGTACATTGCAATATTGAATTAGGATCTTTATTTGATAAAATACTGTCAAGGAAATCACCTGACAACTAAAAATCGAGTTTCATCGCTCAAAAAAGTAAAACAATGAAAGAATTCTGTAACTGTAAGAATTTTCAAAGGTACATCTGTCCCGAATTATTATATGATTTTGCAAAAAAAGTCAGTAGAATGCTGCTGTTGTGAGGAATCTCACATATCTGACCTAATCAGAACAACCCCACTAATTTTGTCGTGGCAAAGAATATAAGACTGCGTCTGTCATTGGTAAGAGCCTTAGTTAGTATATAGGAGACATTACGATTTTACCCAGTTCCAATTCAGTTTTGAGGAAGAGCTCTCGGGGACGGATTTTATTTTCCTACCACCAAACCACACGAAAGGACTTTTCGGCCCGCCATATTTTTGGAACGCCCCATGTGCGCAAAGACACTATCCATTTACAACATTCATGCCTTCGGAATTCGAGCCCGGTTCCTTCGGTACACTTGTCAGTATCGCTAACAATATCCCGTTAAGCGGCATCCTTGAGATGCGAAATAATCATTCATTTTAAAACTCATTTTCTTCTTTGTGTCTACTTGAGATCGAATGTATTTCTGTAGTTAGGACCGTTTCTCTTTCTATACTTATTTTCGTGAAATAATTTTGGATTTATTTCACTTATTTATGAACAAACCGCCGATTCTTTAACGAATCTCAAAAGCAAACGCGCGACCATACGAACTGCATGGGAATAAGAACGGGAAAATTAACAACAGCGTTAACAATAAAAGTAGCGAATAAATCCATCTTTAAAATTGTATATATTTTTTTAAGACTCGGCGATAATATTAAATGAAGATTAAATTAAATTGAATAATAAATAAATAACATTAAATAAAGATTAAAAGAAAGTTGACAAATTATTTTATTGTTTTATTTCCCCTTATAACTCAAATTTTGCGCAACAATAAGCAGTAAAGTTAACAAAATAAATTAGCTCATGGAATTAATCAAAAACTTCGCTATGCATAATGTTTCGGATAAAAAACATAATAAATATTGTTAAACTTGATTAAAAAAACGCTGATCAGCTGAATACCACATCACGCACATTTTTTTTGTCTTTGCCTTTCCCTATAAGATAAATTATGCTTATAAAATAGGAGTAATTAATAAATAACTATTATATTATGTGCCCATCCGCTCCTGGATCTGGAGATACAGTTGATCATGAAGTCTTCGAACCTAATGAATCTCCAAAAGCAAGCAGTAGTGTCCTGTTGAAAATAACCATCTTTATAGCCCATACTCTTCAAGAAGATTCGTAAATTCGTTAAAAATTTCCAAGCGGTCAGCAATGTTCAAAGTAATGTAATCATGGAAGAAAACCTTCATCCAGTTATGTCACGTATAGCAATGAGCACCACATACATCTCAATGTAAGATGACTTTTTCTTTCTTTTCTCGTAATATAATTCTTTTAACGTTATATATCATATCTGTATGTTCTTAACGAACTGGGATATCTGCATTCCCCAGAAACTTACAATGAAAGAATCTCCTTGTTTTAAGAACATTATTATTTATGAGGGGGAATATTCTGTAGGCACAGGAAATATTATTTACACTCGGAAACAGCTTGTACTTCCTGCTTTTAGATCCATTATTGAAAATAGTTGAATTTCTTTCATTTCATCGGTCACAGTCTATAACAGGCGATGCACCCGCGCATAAATAATCAAAAAAATCAGTTGTGCGATGTATGATTTGATGGATGTATTCTTAAAAGGAAGTAGGTAATTATTAGATAAAATGAAGAAAGACAATGGTCAAGATTTAAATACAATAAGAATGTTATTATACTTTGTAGAAACTCGAGGAGTTATTGTTATATGGAACCACATTAATCAATTTCAAATTATAGGACTTTTCCTGGTTATAAAATAATTGATGAAACTCACTGCTGAGCTTCACCCTTCAAATTGAAGTAGATTAAGAAATACATACTTCCTTAAAAAGTCTGCAAGTTATTTGATCCGCAACGGAGCTCAATACAACCTTTTTAATGTAATTGTAATGATCAAGATATGATTTAAAAACTGGAGGCGCAGATAAAATGTCTTACAGAGACGTCCTCTTTTCTAATTCTCTTAAACATAATTGATGTTCACTGATGCGAATTATATGAAGTAACTAAAAATTTGCAACTTTTTCATTTAAAATTTGTTTAAAAAGAAGTATATTTTACCTTTTTTCATGTTCTACTTTCATAAACAAGCATATAAATTTATACTCAGTACTTTTTTGAAGAGGAGGAGGGAGAAATTTGCGAAAGAAAACATCTTAAAGGATCCCCACTAAATTTAACTTGCACTGTTAATTGCAATTCTGCTGAAATAGCTAAATAAATGCAAAATCCGTAATGTTACTTTCTTTTACGTTTGTTAATTGTTTTGGTGAAAATTATATATTCTTTTGTTTCCGTTTATTCTTAAAGCGTCGTTAACATTTCTTGCGCTTCCAAATCTTTATGCGAATATGCATTTAAAACTTTTAAAACCTGAAAAACGCATGCGTGCGATGTTATTGTCATGCGATGATTTATAGGTGCATTATTTTTTACCACGATATTTTCGATGACGATATTTTTAAATTGAGAAATTTTTTAACCGCTTTATTTTTGACGACAATATTTTCTACCACGATGTTTTCTTTTTGCTTTCTTTTATCCCACGCTGTTTGTACCACGACGTTTTCGCCTTGCGTTGTTTTCTGCGCGACGTTTTCGTTCGCGACGTTTTGTTCATTGTGAGCAGTCTCTCACAAACATATCTAGAGTACATTGCGGTGTCACACACATTTCGCTACCAGAGACCGACTTGTAGCTAGGCGTATTGGGAATGATACTTGCTAAGACTGTCAAACCTCTTGTATTAAATCAGTCTATTCTAATTTCGCTAATATGCCGTGTCTATCAGGTGTTAAAAACTTAACGTAATTCCTTTATTTGAAACTTTTTTTTCTTTTCGAGTTCATTTTAAAGATAAATAAACTACGGACACTAGTAGATATATAAGAATGGCTGCACTTATTAAGAGAATATTGCTTAAATCCAGAAACACATGTAGAAAAAAAGAATGAACGTTTACAAAGCCTTTTTTCCTAGTATGTATTAGTTTGAATATTGTTAATTTTGAGCAGTTATTAACTGTACATTTTCAAGTCACGTGTTGTGTAAGTCGAGGAATTACAGTAATTAACACATTTCAATGCTCCGAAACTTTAGACGCAAATGCTCTTCAAACAGTTTTTTAGTGCTTCTGATTGGAGACATCAGGCGCAAGCATCACATATGATTCTTCGCCAGGGATTTGAAAAAGATTCGTGGTCCAAAAAAAGGCATCAGAAGATATCTGTCACTACTTAGCCTTGCTCGAGAATACACTGGAAGCAGCAGCTGCAGCTGAATAGGATACCCTACAAGAAATCAACACTGACACCTTTGTCAGTTTTGATGACGAATTATCTGATTAAGAAATCGTTAACACCATATCAAAAGAAAAGTGTCAAAAAACCTTCAGTCAATGTGAAGAAGCACAGAACGTTGCACCTGCAGCAATAGATGAAGTATGGAACGTTCTTACAGCTAACTCTATAGCGATATTATCTATCAAGAGATATGTTCCAAATCAGACTTCTGAATTCTTTAAAAAACTGAAGAATGATACTGAAGAATAATTTTTAAAAAATCGATAATTATTTACATTTTTCAAAAGTTTCCAACTGAAAATCGAAAAATCAGTTTCCTCTTTTTTCATTTGTATATAGTAGTGTACTTGTTACATTGTAAATGTTTGTTGAATGTTCTTTGATATTTTTTCTGAACATTCTCTCTAATTTTATTTTACCGATTTACCCATTCACATCTTCATATTTTACGTTTTACGTCAAAGATGTAACATTTATGAAAATTTTGGACGTTTGATCAATAAATATTGTAAAGAATTTTAAGAATTACTCTTGTAAGTTTCGTAAAATTTTGAAAGTCAGCGTAGGAATATTTGAAAGCAAATTAACTTCATAAAAGTGTTAAATACATAGTTGAAATTCTAAATGACTTTAGACATAAAAGAACTGAATAGATTTTAAAAATTCTTTTCACCAATAATATAAAAAAGGCCTTCCTTTTTAACCAAAATACTCTAAGTATTGCCTTAGTTTATGTCAATGTATCAATGTAAGAAAGAAATAATAAAAAACGTGTTGACGCAATCAACGTGAATGACACTATATAACCGAACGTTGAGACCATCAAATGCATTTGTATTGGTAAATAAAGGTTGTAAACCACAAAAATAAACAGTTTAAGTCTTGCGATGGCCAATTTGTTTCGTCGATATTTTGTCTAGCTGTTTAAAAGACAATTTAAAAATTCATCTTTTTGTTTGTGGTAGCTGATGAATCAAGAACTTGTAAATATTTTACTTTGCTATTTTGCACTTGTTGAGCCACCAGCAACAAACAAATAAATATATTTCTTCAAATGAAGATTTTTCTTTACTTTTTAAAATAACTTTACATGAAAATATTTCGGAAAACTTCACATAATTTGATGCCTTATACTCGTATTATGTGTTGTCTAAAATTATAATATAATTCAAAAGTCATGTGTAGTAAAAATAAAGTCGAACAATTGTATGTATGTTCATGACGAAGGTGGATGACGTTCATGACGATCATGGACGAAGATGGAACTCATAGCTACGACTTTTAACTTCTATTCCAGCTGAATGACTATTTTTTTAAGTAACATGACCATGCTGCTCTAATAGTTGTTGTAGATATATGATTTTCTGATACAGGTGTACAGGGTGTATCAGTACAGCGGTAAAAAACTTTCAGGAGAGAGAGAGTACACCTAGTGGATAGCAATGCATGGTCCGAGAAGCTTTCCTGATGCAGTAGTGACGACACAAAAATCAAGAAAAAACCCGAACGGGGTGAAAAAACATGTTTATTATTCGGAGTGCAACAAAAACAAAGAAAAAGCAACGTAAAGAGACAATGAGCGTCATCAAAGAAGGTGTTCAAAATTACGGCCCCGACCGTGATGCAGAAGCCGTGCGTGGACCTCCCATGCGATCTTCCATTCGTAATGTGCCGAAGAAGTGAGGCCCTCATCACGGTCCTTGGTCGTAATTTTGAATATCTTCTTTAATGACAACTGTTGTTTGTTTTTGTTCTTATTAGTTGGTTTCTGCTGTACTAAACCCAATGAAACGCGTTTTGTCTCACTGTTTGTGTCCTTCCTTTTTTACGTTTTGTCACATCAATACCGCGCCTGGAAAGCGTTTCCCAATCATGTATTGCAATGTGATTTTCCATCGTCTAAGTGTACGCTATCTCTCCTGAAAGTTTGTCCCCGCTATACTGATACACTCTGTTTACCATGTTCACAACAATCCTTATCCAGCCTTTATTGAGGCCCTTGGTAGAAGATATATATTTTCAATTGCAAAAATGTTTTTAAATGATGAAAAGATTCATGTTTTCGGCAGTTTTATATTTAGAGAAGTCAGTTTTGTGAAAAGTACGAAATATAACTTTTATAGGCTTCTCCGGTCCCTGTATGTATGGTTAGGAAAATGTTATACTTTTATAAAAATTAAACACAAAACGTTTGACTCCCTTCCGACCAAAAGTGACCCGAGATACGGAATATAAAATTTGCCACTGCTCAGCAGTGGCAAATTTTATATTCATTTCAGTTTTTCAAAATGCAAACTGAGAAGTCATTCTCAGTTTGCATTGAGAGGTGAGTTAATAAATCAATTAAAATAATTCGAAACTGGTATTTTTTCCTTAAATGCCATTCGGTAATATTCTTTTGTGATTTACTTGTGCCTTTAATTTATAATTTTGTTACATTTGGTATGTTGAAAGAATTTTCACAAAAGTAATTTATAAGTTTTCAAAGACTAAAGATACGTTGTTTATAATCATAACCTGATATTAATACAAAAAAAATTCATTAAATTAAAAATACTCTATTTTTATATCTTTGTAGGCAGTACAGGAAATATTGTAATCGCAAAAAATGTCAGGTGTCATATTTCAAAGGAAATATTCATTTTGAAGTTCCCGAACCCATTTTGACTTATTTGGGGGGAGGACATTTATATGTACGGTCAGAATGGCGTTTAATTTGTTTTTTGCATTTTAATTGGTAATACCAGTGTATTTATTTAAAATTCTCATCACTAATTACCACAATAGGGCGCATTTGCTTTCTAAATTTCATTTCCCATTTCCTGTGAGATAATTTTCATTTATATATTCTCAAAATTTTTTATTATATATATATATACTCATGGCTCCTTATCCTGCCTTTATTTTTGCGATTGTTGACCACAGTCATATATTTCTAATTGCTGAAATGCATTAAAAGACGAAAATATTCAGTTATGGCACCTGGCAAATTTAAAAAAACTAATTGATTTTCGACAAATAGCAAAATTTTATACTCGTTATGAAAAAAATAAAATTGGGAGAAGTTTGTCACCCGTACCACAAAAATCGACCAGAATATTTAATTTCAAAACTTGCATCTTTTGATGCCATTTTCAACTTGCCTTGATAGCTTGGTGAATTAAGTTAGAATAATTCGTGAAAATAAGAGTAAATAAAGTGCAGCAAAAAATGTATATAATTTAGTACGCCGTACAAAAGAGTCATGTGGTGTGCATCATATTTTTAATTTTAGCAAATAATATTACAAGCTCGCCGCGAACTGATTTTGAACCCTGCCGATTTTTTCTAGAACACGAATTACATACAATTCTGTAAATAATTCTCCATTTTGAAGAAAAAATATATTTAAAATTACCTTTCACAATGAACTAACTGCATTGAAATGCTTGTTACTTAATCTTTTAACATCAGAAGCCTTTTTCTAAATTGCTATTATTTTTAGCTACATACACAAGCAAACATTTCATTCTTTAATTTGTCTAAGGTCCTTAAATAAGATGTTCGATGTTCGAATATCTCGGCCAATTTTTGTCACTCATAAGCCAAGCTTTTTACATTTTTGTGCGTAATTTTTTATAAAGAGTACACAATTTTCCTAAATAAAAGTATAGGAACCGGACCAACCTACAAAAAGTTAAATTTCGTAATTTTTACAAAATTGACGCCTTTAAATATAAAAGCACCAAAAGGGAAATCTTTGCATCATTATCAAAGCAATTTTGTAACTGGAAATCTATGTCTATGAACAACGTTTGCAAAGGTAAAAGCTAGGTAATGACCTTAACATAGATTGATGATCATATTAAAAAGAGGTAAAATGTTTTACTCTATTGCTTTTGCATTTGAAAATTTCAATATCAGTTTTGTCTTTAAACAACTTGTGTTTGAGTTGCATATTTGTAAACCCTCCTTAGGAAACAAGACTAGGAAACAAACGTAGAGATTTCTGATCTCTTATCGAAATGGACATTGCAAAATTTGCCTTGATTCGCGTTGTATATAAAACATCTACTTTTAACCTAAGTAGTCAGGCCATAATCAAGCATAACTAGATGATTCTACTGTCATATTTCCTCATGAAATATACAATAATGGACAAATAATGAGGGTTTCAGGTACCACTGCGAGAAACGTACACTCGTACTAAAAAAATAAGCAACAAACGCTAAAACAAAAGATACGAATATAAAGAGAGGCATTAAAACATACAGTTAATATAGGAGGTAGAGGTTGCATCGCCGACTGCAAATAGGTAACCAAAATTAGCATAAAACGCAGATCTGCAGCCACACCTCAAAGCCTTAAAAAGAGGTATGCAGGATCTATACCTCAGTTCGCGCAGCAGCTATGGTTCCGTGTAATCCGAGACAGCAAAGCGGAAAGCATGAGCCAAAGACACCATTTGCACAGTGAAATGCGTTGGAGGGCTCTTCGGATTTTGCAAGCTAGCGCAAGATAATCCGCTGTTTCTAGAGAGCTGAATGTGCATCGTAGTGTTGTCAATAGGCTGTGGAATCGTTCCTTCGGTAACGATTCCACAGCCTATTCACAGGAATCAAATCCCTGTAGAGGACATAGGATGGAGGCCTGAGGATTACCATGGCGGCAGGCGACCGCTTTCTATTGCTATGTGCAAGACGCTGTAGATCACTAACAGGATGACAGCTAGCATTCCCTTTCTCTGCTACGGCAGGACGGTCCATATCCCTCCAAACCACGCTGCGTCGATTGCAGGAATGTGGATTGTACGCCCCACGACATGTGGTTTGTGTTCTTTGTCTCCATCGCATGTCAGCACGCGTATGAATTGAGCTCCTGAACATCACAGTTGGACACCAGGGCAGGAGGGGCAAGTACTCTTTACGGATGAGTCTCGATTTAACATCCATAACGATTCCCAAACGACAATGATATGGCGAGAGCCAGGGACATGCTATCGGGTGCGAAACTTTGTCGAAAGAGACTATTGCAGAGGAGGAGGTTTTCTTGTATGGGCTGAAATAGCAATGAACAGCCGCACTGATCCCTACGTGATTCTAGTAATTCCATGGGTGACGACGCATATGCGGTCAAGATCGCAAGCCTGACACTAATAAGGTAGGGGAAAGTAAACGGTGCATGAGGGATCATAAGGGGAGATATATTGTAAAAGAAAGTGTTTTTAGGTGTCATTCAGTATCAATATATCAGGAATAAAAACTTGAATGGAGTTACAGAGTTCTCCTCTGTTCTTCACTATAAGTCAGTAATGTATACAAGGATGGAGACAAATTATATAGAAAGCGAAAAGTTTTAAAGTGCTCTTTTATGTATTATTAAACAGTTTAATAATATTAGTATGCACTCTCTGGGATTATTAATAACGTATATCTCCTTATAATTGCAAATTAAACTATAATTATCAAATGAATTTAATGATTATATTTATTTGTTTATTAACATTTCATTATTATATTGTTTTCGTCTAGAGCACCCCTGAGCAAACATACATATAAGTCACAAGGCTGAAAAGCACTGCTATAAATAAATAATCCCATCCAATTCCAGTTCAACAGCACTAATTGTTTAAGGAAAGTATCCTAGTTTTTGAAAAGCTTCGTATTATCTAATATGAAATTAATTACTTAATCATCTTAATAATTTTGTGTGCTTATTTAATTTAATATGGCAAAGCATATGAGGGTTGGCTAGGCATGATTTCATGGAGAATTTTCTAGGAAAAAATGGGCTCATATTTACATACCTTAAGGATATCCATAAAATGCTTAAACACAGTGGTAGGCTGTAAAAGGGCTCGTTCAATCCTTTTGTTAAATTTGCATCTAATTTTCAATTTAATTTTTTTGGCTAGTTTATTCATTCAAAAGAAAATACATGTTATTCACTTAACTTCCTACGTTAGTCTAAATAACTTTTAAACTCGAATTTTTTTAAAGATATTTTCTCTTTATTCACAAATATTTGTATTTTCTGCTCTTGTAAGAAGTGAAACATTTAATTAGATTCTGAGACTTTGTTTTCATAAAATAAAGCACGAAACCTTTGTTAAAATTTTCATTGCTCGTTGTCCAGTGTAGCTCAGTGACCGTATTAATGTGCCATTTTATGTATGGATGTGTGGATCCTAGCGGCTGAGCTGTAAAGTCGTTGAACATCGGTAGATCGATCTGGAGCTCGAATCCCGGTGAATGGGATGACAGTATCGGCGTTTTCGTGATTTTTCCCATGTGTAACGTGTATACGAGTCAGTTTTGCTAGAAAGTTCTCCAACGAGGCAACCTTACCCTTAGGCAAGTAGCCATCGAGTGCTTTACTATAATCAAACAAACCAGACCAAACAATATACTTAGTAGCTAATAATAAGTAGCTTAAAAATGTAAAAGTAAATTATATATGTACGAAACCTAACTAACCATTTATATTTATATTACGTAAGTAAACTCATGTTAATGAACATTGTATGTTAAAGATATTCTTTTTTGATATTCTATACCTTGTTATATTTGATATTTCATACCTTGTTCTATATTTTGTTCCATTTATGTATACCTATACATAGATATATATATATAATTTAAGGATTCCATATTAACTACTTCATATAAAACCAAAAAGTGCATCAATAATGTATTTTTCAGTATTATTAACTTCATTCTGAAGAATTTTCTGCAGTCTAGTTTGCGTTATTTTGTTCATAAGTCTCAAAAACAATTTAATGTTTATATGGCATTATTAACCAAAGAGCAGCTACTACAGTGTAATTCAAAAACAGTTCCTTGGAAGCGAAAAGGTTGAAAGCCGATTGGGTTAGGATTATTTTCTCAAATACTCAGACACTTCGCATACGTGTAACATAGCATTCGAAATGCAAAACTCAATATTTACTGCAGATTCATTGATGTAACAAATATATGTCTTTCTACTCCTGTGGCTTTAAAAAAAAAGATGTTTTTTGCCTTACAGTTTATTGTTCAATAATACATTTTCATTGTACAAAATCGCATTTATTCGAAGAATTCAATTTTTATTTTCATTTTCTCTGTATAAAACTGAATGCAGAGAAGTTAGATGTTTAAACGACCCCCACGTTTTCTCACAATTCCAAGTGAGCTTAACCCCTGTTTTTCAACTCCTCACATGAAAAAAGGTGTTTGAAATTTATGACTTGACCGCATATAGGCAGCATTCGTTCCGTCACAGCCGTCCGATATCGCGATGAAATTCTACACCCTCACGTGTGTCCTTTTATCGCTGTAATGGTAACGACGAGATTTTTCTGGACAACAGCGCCTGCGTAGATCGCGATTGGTGCGTAGTTACATGGAAAGTGAAACCATTCTACATCTGCCGCGGTCTGCTAGATTACCGGACCCGAATCCCATAGAGAATGTGTGAGACAAGTTGAAACTATGGAAAGCAGGTCACAGTATGCCGCCAGGCCTTCCACGAGCTCCGACATACATTATTATAGGTATAAGCGCTATTGCCACAACAAGCAGTCAACGACATTATTGCAGATTGCCTCGCCGTTTTCAGTCATGCATTTCAGCTAAATATAATACCTGATATTGGTTTGATGTTTTCATTGCACATTTTTTCGGCTCATTTGGTCTTTCGCTATGTGATGGTCGTGATATATGTGTTTGCTTTATTTTTTGCTATGTGATCTAGTAATGTCACACCAACCTCTTGTATCAATTTCACGCATATCCATTAAATAGCTGTGTTTTATTCCGTGTTCTGTTTTTGTTTTATTCCGTGTTTTATTGCTTATTTTTTTTTATCAGGAGTGGATTAATTTTGGACAGAATACCGCTTTGCTGATAATACTGGATAGGCGAATCAAAGGGTTTCCACCAGATTATTTAAAAGTATTGCCAAAGACTAAAACAGTCTCACATTTTGGAATACGCAGAGCTATCTCACACTTTTGTACAACGTACCATTTAAAGATAGATCTCGGAAAATGGGTCGTATTCTTTCAATATTTTCGGATTTTTTTAAATATAATTCGTTGGAAACTGATAGCGTTTATGGTCTTGAGAGCTTTTGATGGAATTGTCAACAATCAAATTAATAGTACTTTGATATACAGTAAATTCTGGAGGTCCACAAGAGGACTGATTTACGGAAACATATCTGAGACATCTCCTTTCTAGCTGCGTTTCGTACTTGAAAAATGGATAATGAAATTAAATCATTTGAAGAAATTTAAATGGTCACTTTTCGAAACCGTACAAAATTACCCCACAATTTACAATATTTTCGAAGAAAATGCCATTGAAAGCTTTCTTACAAAAGAAACATATTTAGAAATATACAAAATACCAGTAAATAAAATTTTAAACACATAAAATGGAGGACATTTTTTTCCTCAATCAGAACAATGAATTTCAAATCCATAATATCGGTGCTGGACTTCGCTTACTGAGAACAACTACAGCAACATAATGTACTATATTTCGATAATAAACACAGAGAAACCTCCCTCCCTCCGTGATGAACTCTTTAAAAGTGAACAATATTTATGTAAACAAAAATTAACATTGATATGGGACATTTAGATTTATCATATCATCTAAGGCTACCAAATTCTCAAAATACCAAAATCGTTTGGAGTGGTTTAACGCGAGAAAGAGGAAAAATTCAACTTAGAACATTGTTTCAAACCATTAGTTTACGTAGGCTTCACACAAATTGATCCAACGCATTCCCGCCATTCGCTAAAAGAGGCTTGTCATACACTGGTTTCATAAATTCTGGATAAGAACCCAGTTCCATTCTAAATGCTCACTAACTCGCTAGTTCCCCTCCCCCTGTTACAATTTTATTTCATAAATCCCCAAATTTACTCACCGGTCTCGTTTAATAACGAAGAAATGAAAATATGAGTCCGGCTTTCCCGTAACTCGAGACTCCGGATTTAACCTGTTTTCATCCCTCTTTGGCAAACCTCTTGTACACTGCGAAAAAAAGGGAGGGGACTACTGACCCCCGTTCTACTGAGACGATTGACGAAATTCAACTTGAGTTTTTCATGTTTCGAAACCGCAGTTTAGGGTTTGTATTAGATTTATATATAGCATTATTCTAATATGGGTATTTTGATACAAAATCGGACTTTTTCTTAAATGGCATGCCAGTTTTTTCCTTATTTCGATTCTACGACTCAAATTATGTCAAACTGCCAAGTTTTGTAAAAATAGCGCGAGTAGTTTTCAAAAAATTAGCTCTCAAAATTTTAGCTCCTCAATGTGATTTGAGTTTGATACACAGAGTGGTCATAAAGAAACTTTGCCGACATTTGCACTTTCAGCGTCCGTTTCGGTTAACCGATCGAGATGAGATTGCAATACAGTTATTCGGAGGTATGCGCTCGAGATTCTGTGAATGGCAACACGGTTACGGTTATAGTTGCAGAAACTCTCGAAAATGTCGAATGGCAACACCAACATTTTTCGGTCGCAAAATGTTCAGCGTATACGAAAACTGTAAATAACGTTGGAACGGTACCGATATGTCTAAGAACTGGAGCGTTATACATACCGAAAAAAAGAGTTCTGAAAACCGGCCAAAGAAACACGATCTGGACGCACGCAGAAAATTTGCATGTGACAGAGACAAGACACCTATCACTGATGACAACGCATATCACACAAAAGAATACTTTTATTTAAATCAAACATTTTCTACATGGGTGCCACCACAGGCAAGTATGCATTGCTTCGGGAGACACTGGACAATACCTTTGAATGCAACATGGCATGAAGGATGTCTGCAATCTCACCCCGTATAGAATCCTTTAAATTCGACAAAGTTGCGAATTACACAGGTAAACTCTGGATTTGAGATATCCCCAAATCCATAGGCACCTATTTACCATCGGCGGATCGCGGAGGCCACGGAAAAGGATAATGGCGTGAGATGATGAGATCACCAAAATGCTGTTCAGGACCATTTAGCAAACCTCGCTATATGTGGAGGGGCACCATCTGGCATCCAAACAATGTCATTGAGTGCATTCCGCCTACGCAATTCCGGTAGTAACGTTCATCCCATTTTGATAATACAGTTTTATCAATTCACCACGAACTTTCCCAGGAAGAGTAATTTCGTCGCCACGTGCAAGTTCCCGAATGACGACTTTGAGTACCCGCCTGGTATTTTATCACTTTCTTATGTTGAATATCTGCCGATTGGCATTCTGTGATTGGTATCTTGACTCTGTTATATGCAAATTTTCTGAGTGCTCCCAAATCGTGTTTCGTTGGCCAGTTTTTAGAACTCTTTTTTGTGTATACATAACACGTCCGTTTTTGGACATATCGGTACCGTTCCAATGTTATTTCGGGTTTTCACATGCGCTGAACATTTTGTGACCGGGAAAAGTTGGCGTTGTCTTTGACATTTTCCAGTTTCTGTAATTATAACAGTAGCCGTGAGCGCCTCTGTGTTGCCATTCACAGAATCTCGAGAGCATACCTCCGAATAACTATATTTGCAATCTCATCTCGATCGGTTAACCGGAACGGACGCTAGAAGTGCAGACGTTGGCAAAGTTTCTTTGTGACCACTCTATACATTTATTACTGTATCGTTTTTTATTAAACTTGCTTGATTCCTTCTTTCAGAATTCGGATTTGTGTTTAATCCAAATATAATTCGCACATTTTTATGCTTTATTTTTAAAATTTGTATTTTAAATATTTTTTATGAATTTTTCGAAAACGTTTTTGTATTATAACATATAAAATTTTTAACATCGTCTTAAAGTAGATGTATTTCTAGGCACACTTGCAAACAATTAAAGATTTTTATTCGAAATTTTCTAAGATGTACGTGAATTTACTGGAGTGTTTTGAAATTCGACATATTCGTTACAAGCGATAACAACGCTAAATAATTATGGTTTACGCGCTTTGTTAAAATTATTTGAAAGTAACGAACATGACCTCTTTTCCGCTGGTGTACAATGTAAAAAAGGAAAGGTAAATAGGTTGCTATAAATTAAGAAGTTCGCCAAACGAATAATTCTTGATGCAAACTGAAAAATTGCGCCAAGATAAATTTTTAAATTTCTCCATAAATGTTTCACCAAAAATTACAAAATTTAATATTTAGGCATAATTTGAGTCGTAGAATCGAAATATGGAAAAAAATTGACATGTCATTTCAGAAAAAGTTCGATTTTGTGTCACAATATCGATATTAAAACAATGATATATATAAAGCTAATATATATCCTAAGTTGCGCTTTAGAGACATAAAAAACGCAGTTTGAATTTCGTCAATCGGCAAATACAGAAATGTTCTCCCCGTCCTTTTTTCTTTTTTTTTTTTTCTCCTCAAGGGAAAAACGTACCCGTTTCTTGAGCAGATAAGAGCGAAATACCTGAACGAAACTGAAAATCGAAACTCAATCTCATTATTAACCAAATGCGTGTTGATCGTTAAGCTCACTGCATATGTATTTTCCTTTGTGATATAAGTAACATAAAGTTATATAAAGTACAAACAGTTATGGCTAAACAGGTCAAAGGAGTGAAATGCCAATCAAATATGCTTCCTAGTTATAAATAAAAAGAGAAAAAGAAATTAAGCGTCGAAAATTGCGTAGTTACCTAGTTGGTTAGTTTGCCTGATGATTAGCTGGCGCGTAAGAGCGAGATGGTCAGAATGTGCCTGACACACTGTACATAAGAAAAAGATTCTTAAAAAAATGCTCCGGGAGCAGACAAGAAAATACATAAAATCATGAATATATTAAAATGCTCATGATACGAACAAGCTATGCAAGTCCATATCAAGAAGGAAGGTGACAAAGATATTAAAATTTAAAAATTAGCATGGGGCACAAAAATTAATAAGAACAGTCTAATAATAAAAACAGTCAAATGAAATCAAATATGAAATATAAATGAAATAAAAATTTTAAATATATACGAACCGAATTACTGGAATTTAGTTAAATAATAAATGCAAAAAGTATAAATAAAAGCAATTGAAACTGATAATACAATCATCAGATTTAACAGAAATTTAAATCAAATTAGAAATTCCAATTTTTTTAAATCAAAAACTTTAAAATTCGAAACTTTTTCTGTAATCTATTCTAACGTTAAAGGTGATTAAGAAGGGTAAGAATTAAAGAAGAAAGCTCGCATATTATTAAGATGGATAAATAATTAAAATGTGAACCAACAATAAAAATGAAAAGTGGACGAATAATAAGGATTTGCAATTTGTACAGACTGGGACACTCTCCCTGCTACTTTTTCAAGACAATCTACTTGACGATTTTTCGAATCGTCCCTAAGTAACTTTATGTTAGTTTTTTAAGTAGGAAACTACCAGATTAGAAAAAAAAATGAGCAATCTTAACAACAATATCTACTAGCTCGTTTCTCTTAACTCCAACCTGTCCATGAATCCATGAACACAGATTTCGATAACTGCGATCCCACAGACATTTGTTTATTTTAAAAACTTCTGTAATTAAAGTGTTTTTTGTAGTCGGAGGCTGTTTCTAGTGAATTCAAAACACACAGTAATTCGGAGTAAATAAAAAATTTCCCGCCTCGTTGCCTGGGAATGAATGACAAAACAAAATGGATAGCCGTTACTTCAGGCATGAAGACAGAATAAACAGTACATAAACGATAGGCTTTCAGTTGCATTTTCAGTAATAATGACTGATCTCACATGGTCGGAGGGTTTTGACCCATTTGAGAAAATGGTCTGTGTAGACATGGAATTCAAATCTTCGCTCTTCGAAAACGTTTGTGCAGATAACCTCATTAATGCTTAAAGCTTGGAAAGACATTTTAAAACAGAATATATACATGGAGCAATCTCAAAATGTTTTTCTTCTCTAAACTCTGCAAGCACAGCTGAATACTGGCAGTTCGTCCTAGATTCGAAACCAGGCAAATAAGTTGGTTGCATAATTTGTTTTAACGATTTTTCCCATGTGTAGTACGAATAAGAAGCATATTTTCCTTACAGATTCATCCGCGAAGAAATTAATGGTAATATTTGTAAAAAGTTAAGTAAATTCGAAGAGGATGTGACGTCAGAGACAGAATTTTTAAATGATAATTTAGAGATATTGCTCGCGCTTTAGTTACAATAAAGGTTCAAAACACGGATATGTTCTTAATGCCCTTGAACAAATTCGAGCAATCGAAGTTGAATACGATAGAGTTTCAGCAGCATAGCTACGCTTATCGGTAGATGATAGATCCATATACGTAGATGATAGATAGTTTCGACCTAAATCGAAGTTTGAAGTTCTATAAATGCTGAGCGTCAAGCATTGGTCGACTCGCCATGAACTACTCGACAAGAGTTTCAAGACATTATAAGTATGAATCCACTTTCACTTCATATAAAGAATTCAAGTTCGAAGTTCTATAAATGCGGAGCGTCGAGCATTGGTCGAATCGCCATGAAGTACTCGACAAGATTTTCAAGACATTATAAGTATGAATCCACTTTCACTTCACATAAAGAATTATGAAAAGAAATTTAAATTTCGTATCGAAAAGAACTCTTAAATTTCAGTTTCAGTTATATCTGGAGTTATTAAATCTAATTTCAGAGTGTAAATTTCTTTTGTTTAAAAACATCAGGCACTCGATTTTCAGATTTGAAAACATGAAACTGTTACGGCTTGATTTTTTAAGGATTTAGTCGGCAATTAATTGCCAGTTTCAGTTTCCGAAAATGGCTAATCTGCAAATCGTCAGCATGCAGAACTCTTTTAAATGTAGAAGAAATTTATTTCAAAACAAGAATTACTTTTATGCTGAAGACACAGCACACAAGCTTGTGCTACACTTTCTACACTTTTCACAAGATTTATAGCATAAGTTTACTTTATAGAAATCTTAGAGAATAGCATATCTCCAAATCTTGCCACAGGCATTCTCCATGTCTTGACTGAAGACGGAAGATGAAGGTGACTCCTTATAGGAGAAGCAGTTCTAAATGTCATTTCCAAGAGAATATTATTGTTTGCAGATATGCCTCTTCGAAAATCACTTAAAGAAAGATGCCCACTCTTTTCTAATAATATTTGTAACGAAACAAAATTTACGATTTTTTCAAGAACTTTGTAAAAGATGCTGGTTAATGCATCAGTGAGATAATTTGGGGCTTCCTCTGAGCCTTTCCAGGTTAGCGACAGTGATTATTGCTTCTTTCATGCTCTTATATATAGGAAAAGAAGGACGACAAATGATTTACACAAAACAGATGTTTAATGATGAGATAATTGACATCGTCATCAGTGGACTGGTCTTAGGGCTTAAGATAAAGCTCTTCTCAGTTCGAGCAGGATTCATCTAAGTTATACGTGTTTGAGTTAGATCAATTAAAAGCAAATCATGTGTTCTCATATATCAGGAATTCAGAGAGAAATGACTGTAATTCCTGTCATTAAATATAGCAGCAAAATATATCCCCTTTACGTTAGCAATTCCTTCTACTTGGCTTATAAGGTGGAGGTCGTTTTCATAAAGAGAAAGCAAGAGGTTTTCATAAATGCCAGAAGCTTGCATTACCTTTCCATGCAGTCTTGTTCGCCGTAAAAAGGGCTATACATGGGACACCGAAATCCCCCTGATTTAGCCTTCGAACTTTACGCTCTTCTGCTCTAGCTTTCTTAAATACATTTGACTGGATTGTGTTGGATAATAAAATACGTAAATATATCAATTTATTTTTTGGTTCTCTGGGTGCTTCAATCCATGAATGAAGGCCTTAGAATATCGGGTAAGTTTTCCTTGAGTTCATCTGCTTGGATGATAATGGAAATGGCTACTCAGTAACAGCTTCGTTAACTGACATGTTGTTCACTCTAGCAACAGACCACTTGATAAAGTTTCCAAAACTTCAGTAAACACTGCAAAGACCGAGGAAAGATCGCATTCGGCTTCTTCTAGTATAAATAGCATAGGTCCCAACCGAGAAACTCTGCACCTCCTGCGAGAGATAAAAAGATATATAATATTCACTGCCATTAAAATCTTTCAATAGAAAATGAGCAAGTCAGTGGAAATGGCGACAAATGGCAAGGTCAATAGCATGAAATATTCTTGTTTGGTTGGTGAAACTAAATATTCTTGTCGTTATTTAAAAGGCAGTAAGTGATAACCAATTATTTGTCTTTTCTGTGTTTCACATTAGTTGATGGCGTTACCTCCCCAAAGAAGACTACAGCCACAGAAATAAATACCTGCTAGGATAAAAAGGTGAGGCACAGCTAGCTGCCGTAACAGATGATCATGGAATTTGCCATTTTTGTACATTATATCTTCTTCTCAGATTTTCATTTAGAAGAAAATCTTGACATGAGTGTACCTTTCTCTTTTTGCTTGCGACGCTCACCAGAGCATCAGATACGTACAAGGTGCCAAGGTAAGAGATCTCTGAAGAGATAAAGCATCTGCAATGGAGGCACTGCGTTGACTTTTGGATGAAAGATCTTATGGTCAGTTCAAATAGCTTGAAAATGGTAAACTTTGGTATGTCTAGGAAATTAAAATTCAAAATGGCATGTTTTCCATCTATAAGTTTTCTAACTTTCCGTATTTTAATTTGTCTAGCACCGCAGACTTGCGGATCGACGTCTGGCTCTAACAATAAGATCAGTTTCGTACAAAATAGCACAAGGAATGTTTTAAATGTTAAATAGTCTAACAGTTACAAAGACATTTGAGTTCATCATGCAAGAAAAGTAATAATTTATTCAGAAATAATTTCTCATAGAAGTAAGTAGGTCTCCAGGTTGTTTTATATTCTTGGGCCCACTTGCAAAGCATTCAATGTGAAAAAACAATGATACCTTGCTGAGCTTTCCTCCTTTATTTGGATAACAAAAAAAAACAGGAAGGGCTTAAATTTCTTGTATCCTGATCTGCAGTTTTACGAGCCCTTTTGAGAGACGATGCAACTCTTTCTATTCCCCCCAGAGGTCTAAACATCTAGGGTGAATAAAACGATTAGGTCTCAGAGAACCATCAAAACACAGAATTCTACGCCATGACTAATTAGAGCCTGTGTATTCATAAGTATGCCACAAATGGTTGTTTTGAATACTGCAGCTCCGTCGAGTCCTTATCTCCAACCACTGGCACTAAGGAATGACCAGACGATTGACACCAAATTAAAAAACTAGAACTTCTGATTTATCAGGAGCAGAGGTCAAACAATGTTTTGGATGACTATTTACCAGGAGTTTCTTCATCAGAGATTCGAGTCTCCTCACAAGGTACATATGTGAACAGTTTACTTGGGATGGGAAGTTAGCAACAAAATTGTAATCGCATCTCACGGAAGGGCCTCACCTCTGATATAAACATCATAACATGGAAGCACATGTTTATGTACAAAAGCATTAAACGAAAGAGACACAAGGAAGGAAAGGTGATTGCGACCAAAAGTATGATCAGACCTTTGCTTGTCAAGAAGGTTCGTCTGAGGAAGAACAGTGCTTGCATTCATAATTTTTCACATGTAACTATGATATCAACAAGCTTGCAGTCCTAATTATAAACATTAAATTCAAATCTATGAATTGTCATAGAATAATTTTTATGGAAAAATCTGAGTTTGTTTCGACTGAAATCAAAGCAAATTTTTTCTAAAACATATTTCCAAACGTTATTTTAAGAGCTTCATCGCAGATTATTGTTAATCGAACTACCATACCATATTTTTTCTATTCTAAAATAAAATAATGAATTTATTTTAATAAATGGAATTTGATTTTATTCTTATCATGGAAAGGTCGTTTCAACAAATTAAAGCTCTTGTGTTTAATTACATTAAATATTTGATGATAACATTTGTAATGAAAGGAAGATTGATACTCCCTTTATAGCAGATATTTTAGTAACATAGATATAGTTTTTTTACAAAAATGCCAAAATATTCGTATAATATTAAAATAAAATAGCTTCATTAATGCATTAATAACATTCATTAGCATATTTGATAGCACCGTATATGAAAAGATAAATCTTCATTTTGATATTTATAACACTAACTATTCAGATTAACACCATGATATAAAAAGAAACCTTTTATCTTAATACCTAGCAATTATGTGTTATGTCTCTAGTATAATGCGCTATCATTAAAAAAACCCGTCTCATCTTAATGTTTTATGCAAATCATAATTTACGTTCGTAAAAAATATTAAAATTATGAGCAACTCATCAGTCTTGGATCAAAAGAATAAATGGCTTAGTTACATAAGTAAATCGGTTATTTTAGTTTTCTTATTATACGTTTTGCTATTAAAGTATAATAATAGTTTTAACTCAATATTATTGCAGGAATTCGCATCATTTTCTATTTAATAGTTCTAGAGTAACTACTACTGTAATGGACATCTGATAGATATAGTTCTACGTACAAAATGATTAATGATACGGTAAAGCATTTCAAAGATGCTGGTTTCTAATAGTAGTCTGGAAGCTGTTTTCGGCAATGACTGATGTTGAAACATTTGTAAGAAATAGCCGACAAAGAAACTGAAAGAAAAATGCATCAAATAAAACACTTGGCGGAGGAAGTTTTTAAATTTTTTCTCTATTTAAAACAGCTATCATTGTCAACAGTATAAAGCTTAATGACTTGAGATTGGGAAGTCTGTTTTATGTAAGTCATTTATACATAATTAGTGTATGTTAAGCAAGACAAGAAATTTAACGAGTATTAAAAACTTTAAGCAGCCTATACCATGGCATGTCATCACTTTGACACATAAAAAAATTTAAAGTAGTTTATATAAGAGTATCAGTTAGTTAATCGCTGAAATTATAATTAGCTGTGACGTTAATTCACAGAACTTCTTTCTCAAAGTAAAGGAAAATTTTGATTGAACACATGATACTTATTTTTTTAGACGAAAAGCTGAATAGTTAGTGTTACTGTACAGCTCATAAGAATATAATTTCAAGACAGGTTTTGTTTCTTTCAGATGAATTTTTTATCTTTCTCTGAAAAATAAATGCTCCAATAGGAAGAATATATTCCAAGAGAAAATTTACTTGTTTCTCAAATTGGTAAGCTTTACTTTTTTTGCAGGAAATGACATCTGAGCATAACATTTAAGCTAAAACTCTGCTAGTTATTTCTTAACCTATGCATGTACCCTGAATTCTGAAAACTAAGTACTGGGAAGACGGAAAACATAACAGCAGACAACAAATCGAGTCGTAGCAAAATATTACCGATTTTGATCTGAGATTATCCAGAAATAAAAACGTCTGAGTAATTTGTGTGTATCTATTTCGATTTGCCCCTTTTGGATTTGAGTTGCAAATAAGAAAAACTACTTCCACTCATATCGAAGGTAGCTGCCTTTAATAACTCTTTGGATGCTTCCGTTTTTTGGCAAGGTATAAGAAAACTAACTTATAGAGTTCCATTTTCTTAAGATGGTCAAGAATCAAGAAACCTTAATCAAGAAATTAAATTAAAGTTGCATGGTTGATAATTTGTTATAATTCTTTATCCACAAACACTAAGTAGAGTTCCATATTTCCTCATGTATGTCGCCTTCCCGTATTTTATTCCCTAGCCAAGATTCTGAAATATTTTTAAATATTCATGCAATTTTCTCCTTCTTCAAGACTTTCAGAAAGAGAGCTCTCTTAAATTCTCATAGTGGCTGTTTTCTTGTTACTAATTAATTGCCTTGTGTATTTTTGGGGCACTGGCTCTGATTGATGAAGCAATAATAACGATTAGCTTTTAAAAATGAGATATCTAATGCTCTTGATATCCTTGAGATAGTTGCCCATAGAAACACAGGTTGGATAGCGGTGGTGAAGACGACAGCACCGATGACGACTTGCAAGCTGTAGCAGACAACACAGACAGCAATTCCAGCAGCGTTGAAGCATTTGGGTTCTAGCTGGTAGCAAGTAGATAACAATAAGAGCGGGCAAGATACAAGATACTGGAAAGCAGAAATTAAGACATTAGGTATTATAATGTTATTATTATTATGTATTTTTGTTGGAATTTAGGTTTTTTGTTAATAATTAACAATTATTATGATAGTTATCGGTAGTCTGTGCATGAATACCTTTCGTCTGTTATGTTCTTACTGTAAACGAGTCCTTCGGAAATTAAATTATTTGTATAATTTTCCCCTCTCGATCAGCATACGATAAAATTAGTAAGCAAAGGCGGAAAATACGAGAGTAATTACAGTATAGGATTTCTAGTATTTCTTTTAAAGTAACTGCTTTTCTGATGGATTGAAAAGTTTCACCTAAAATTTTGGTGACTTACAGAGAATTTTTGCATTTATTGCCAAGTGTTGAATTTCGAAACCAGATCATGTGAGCCCAAGCAGCGATAATAGATATTAACGCTTCAGAAAAACCTCAAAATTACATACACTAAATATTTGTTAACATATCCATATTATGTAATTAAAATACAAGTTTTCCATTTGTTCTAGTGCATGTATATGTAAGATATAATAAAATGCTATGGCTATGTTAAGAAATGATTGGCAACCTCAAAATTAACCACTCTAGATTTGGTGTTCTCCCTTCTAAATTCCTCCTTTCTCCCAAATTCGAAATCATTCCGAATTACATAACACTGCTTGAAAAAGCTAATTTAAAGTAAAATTAACCAATCACGGCTTAGATTCATATATGCAACTACGAAGTATAAATACTGAGTCACGAGTAATTACTCCTTCCTTTTCTTCCTGGCTTCTACGCTGTAAATACATATGCTCCGCTATGCTTCCCTACCTGAAATAACGTTGTATCTTTTTTTCCTGTTACACAAAAATTTATTGTATTCGACGATGACTGAAAAGTAATTTGTTTGCCAAAGAGATGATTTGAACTGTGTAAAAATAATAGTGGTGATTCTTCAATTCAGTTTTATCAACCTCTTATTCTTGCCTTTTCCACCCAGCCATGTCTACAGCCAAAAGTACGGGCTTCACGACTGCGCACTTAAAATATTACATATATATAGTACTTTACTTGCCCCAACATTCGCATAAGATTACTTTTCATGTATAAAATATTATGTACGATTCAAATTTTGTGCAAATGTTTATTAATTCGTTTGCTACAAAATGTATTACAGTTTCAAAGAAAAGATTTCATTTTAACTTCTGTTACACAAAACACATATCCGGAATATTTATCGAATACTCTTCTTCAATAAAATTGTTATTTATTTTTTTACTTCAAGACGCCCTTAATTGTTAAAGAAACTAAATTTAGAGTTTTCTCAAGCACTTTCTTAAACTCTTGTAATGAACAACAGAACTTTAAAGTCAAGTTCCAAAAAAGGCTTAAAACATTATGTAGCTAACACATTAATTATGTAACTTATAATTAAATTAAAAAATTATGTAACTTATAATTTAATTCATTTTAAATGCTTAAAATAATACTCATATGTATAGATTTACAAATAAATTATTCATTGTATTAAATAATCATTTTTTGCAAGATTTCATATGCAATATAAGGAAAAAATAATTCTTTTAAGCTATTGAAGATCGAAAACAGAGATTTAGATTTGTGTCTTTTGTTAAAATACTGAAGTTGCTGAATACTGTATGTATGAATGCTAAATCAAAATATTTTATTAAAGCGAACAAGCAACTACTTTTTAGCTAAGTATAACGACTAGTACAGAGCATTCTAATGAAACTATACTGAAAATAATACAATATCTTGGCAAATCTGAAATAAAATATAAATATAAGAAAACCGCAATGCAGGGATTCTGGGTTAAAAATCAAGCCAGTTTCTGAACACATTTTGAATTTGACGAAAGAGGAAGTTCTGCATTCGAAAAAATTTGAAACCGTTATATTACTTTAAACATGATTTTATTATTGTATTGAATTTAATTTTAAATTATATTAAATTTTAGGTCTGCAATTTTCAGCTTTCATATAAAACAAATACTACATTAAACCGTTTTCATTACAAAAGTAAAATATTAGAGCATAATTAATTTATTTTTAATAAAATAAAAATAAATTTTAATTTACTTTTGCTTTTTATAGAAACTCCTCAATGTAACACGAATACCGTAAGATCTATATGTTAAAAGACCATTTCAGCGTCTCTGCCTTAACTGAATTATTTATTCTCAGAGTTAGAAATATGTTTCGATTTTCTTCTAAAATTTAGTGGTACATCATTTTTCTAGAATGAAATGTTTTGAAGTTCAGCAGCCGAGTTTTCATAAACAATAAACGCAAAATAGTCCTAGACAAATTAACAAGTTATTTAATGAAGCAATAAAAGCAATAAAAAGTTTCTAGTCTTTGAGAATTCACTTAAGCATGAATTTTTACCAATGCCTCTTTCATACGTTTCACTTTTAAAATATTTCTCAATATTTTATGCGGCATACATGAATAATAAGTCTCCACCGAATGGTGAGCTCTAGCCGTTTATAGGTATTTGCTACTACTAAGGTCAGAAGCTGAGATCTTTTTGCTATGGAGACACGTATTAGGTGGGCCACCGTTGTCTCCTATGAAGGGACAGCCATATTACATCCATGCCTTCTCCCAGATTCGAACCCAGTCACTAACCACTTTGTCTGCGAAGCACATTAATAAGTAGACTTTAACTATACTGAAAGCGGTACCTTCAAATAGAGCAGTAAATTTATTTTAATAATCTGTTTTTATCATCAAACAATTACTTAAGTCTAATCAATCAAATTAAGAGAAGTCATTTGCTCCTTCAAGCAGACCTGGATTAACCATTAAGTAAAAGAAGCACATTCATAGGGCATCAAGGAAATGTGGCACTACAAAAAGGTCATTAGGAACTCAATGGAAGGAGGCACCACAAATTTTCATTGCCAGTTTTAATGGGGAATGGGGTAGCTAAACCAATAAAAAAAGAAGAAATGGAGAAGCCAGGAATAAATGTATATGGAGGCACCAAAATATTTTAAGCGCTTAGGACCTCCAAAAGTCTTAATCCAGTTCTGTCTTCATGTTACAATACCTTCAATTTTAAGTAGTGGTCTTAAATTTTGAGAGCCATTGCACCTTGTCTGAATTATTTTCTCAATTTCCCTTACCCTTTTTATATCTATGTGCATTATGTGATTCGGATCATCCCGCTATTCTTAGAAAAGAGTTATTATGCCACCGAGGAAATTAATATAAATTAGTACCCATCTGATTGCGATGACAGAGGTAACTTAATACAGAGGGTTATCCTATAATATATTCAGCTATATCGCTCCTTAAAAATTAATTCTTTCTTGAAAAAAACAATAGACTTAATCACTAAACACTAGCCACTCAGCCTGGTTCGCAAACAACGTCCTATTTTATCCTATGAATGTTCTAAGCCTGCCAGTCCATTTCCACAGTATCTATATTAGAAATTCATGGGTAACAGCATATTTATGCGTTAGAGTACAATTATATTGAAACGCAATGAAAGGATCCCTTACCAAAACGTTACCATAGTGGAAAGAAGGATTAAATTTCCCTTAAAATCTTAAAACAGACTTCTATGTTCCTACTTTCCTTCACAAGCAGTGACCAATTTACGGAAAATAAGATGATATTATAATGCTTCCCTTCACTTGTCCACATTCAAACACAGCTATCGAGCTTCCAAGCAGTATGTTGACATACGTCCTTCCAAATAACACACAACCATTATTCTAAGTTTTCAGTTAAGTCTCACTTTAAACCATGTTAAGCCATTCTTGGCATTAATTGCACGAATATATGGCTTATAATACTTTTTTCTCTAACTAAACCCAAATTTGGCAGCTCGCAGTAAATTGTCGTTGTATTGATATTAAATGCAAAAATACTACTGCGATATTTCATGAGTATATTTGGCTTACTGTTTACGCTTCCCCCCCCATTGCTTTACGAAAACATCTTAAGCTCTTGTCTATCAAATAACCTTGTCACTATGACCTTCACTGAATAAATATTATAACTTAATATCATCCATAACTGAACGTACCATGTTTGGTGTTGGCGAATTTTCGCAACCTGAATTTTCCACAAATTCATTCGTGAAATCGTTCCCTTCCTCTCTTTCAAACTTACGGAGAAGACGTTTAACACCTATTTAGCGTTTTTAAGGTACAATATGATGTCTCTGAATAGGACTATAATATTTTATACCTGCAACATAATATAGTACATCATATATTGTTATGTCCAGGGTTTAATTTTTAAATTTAGAAGTGCTGGAGCCATATGGAAGACTGTCAAGAAGGAAGAAAAAATAAATAAATGAATAAAATAAATAAAAATAATTAAATAATGAAATTAAAAGAAATTTTATGGGATAAACAGAAATTTAATAAATTATTAGAGTAGTTACAAAGAGTTAAATAAAAAATAAATTGTAAGACCTAGTCTTATTTAAGGCTCCGGCTGAAATTACAACTCCACTTAAAAGTTCAGAGCTGATCTCCGCTTGAATTTAAGCCCTGATTATACGTATAACGTTCTATTAAGAGGGATGATGATAGATACAAAAAAATATTTTTTTTTTGCAGAACACCAGTGAAAAACGATAAATCGATTAAAGTGTCACTAAGGAGAATGGATAATTCTAGAAACAGTATGAGGGTATGGAAGGAAATTTTAGCGGAAAATTGTAGCTGAAAATAAAGAGGGAAGAGTCCAAGACTTTCTGATCGCGATGCCTCGTCAATGTACTTCTAACAGTCAAGCAAAAATTTTCCCTGTACGTTCTGATAACAACGTGAGAATAAACGTAAGACTCCTCTGTGCAAGTGACAGTAGTGGTCCCTGTCCGATGGAAAGGCGTTAGAGACCCGGGTGCCTGGGTTCGAGACCCTACCTCTAATCGAATGCAGTTACTATTTCGAATAAATTGAAAATTAACTTAAATAAATTATCTCACATTTTTAAATATTATAATTATATATTAGGTAATTAAGAGAAAGCGGCTAAATATTTAAGTAATCAAGAGAAAGCCAACTAGCACATTGAAAGCTGCAAGAGCTAGTGTGTAACACATAAGTAAGTACCAAAATACACTAAAAACAATGAAATAGTAAGCAACATAAACAATACAAGTATTTAAGTTTCTGCCATAATTCTGGAATTTAATATTGCCATTGGCCTTTTATTGTTATCTGCACTACAATAATTATAATTACAAATCCTAATTCCTGAGTTGGGAATGCTTCTCATGTTAATGTGAACATTTTTCGTTAACTGATAATGAAAGATGCGAATCTGTACAATTCTGAGTTCTTCATGGATTGCAACATTACACACATACCATGGTGCACCAAAAATTTGGCGGAAAACAATGTTCTGCGTTATTTGTAATTTTTTTATATGATTTAAAAGAATAGGCCTAGACTTGACAGGCATAACAAAGCATGGGACGCAAAATGAATGTATAAATGTATAAATAACTAACTTGTTACCTATCCATAGAACTCTGTTTTGAGCAATTAAGGAGAAGAGTTTAGTTATACGCATTCGAAACTTCTGGATAACAGCTTGAATGCGTGGTACCATGTGAGAGACTTTGAGATGATCCCCCAGGATAAGTGACTTGCTCAGTCCAGGGCAAAGTACTACCATAAAACTTAAGGTTTTTTTCCAATATTTTTCTTCTTTGTGAACATGATTGCCTCATTTTGGTTTACCTTGACTTAAATTTTCCAGCCAGGTCTCTAAGGCTTGGGTGTGTTTTTGTTAAGTGTTGGATGACTGAATTCGCAAATGCACTTGATGCAAGGATCGCAGTGTCATCAGCATACATTGCAAGTGTAGTGTTGGTAGTGATAAGAATGTCGTTCCCGTAACTGTTGAAGAGCGTGGGACCCAAAGGAGACCCTTGTGGAACACCTGCTAGAATAATCGAATATGTGTTTACAATTCGAACGACAAAATGTCTACCTGATAGGTAAGACTTAACTATGTGTGTAATAGAATCTGGGAAACTCAAATTGTGTACTTTGTGAATTAGGGCGTCCATCCAGACACGATCAAAAGCCTTGGCTATGTTGAGAAAAATACCACCAGTATATTTCTTTTATTTAATACCTCTAAGATATGCTCCACAACTTTATATAGCTGCTCGAAGTAGATAAATTCGGCCGAAATGCTGAGGAAGTAGGATACGTTTTTCTTCCAAATGTTTACGGATTCTTGTCAGTATGCCAGTTTACATTAATTTACTGATGCTTGGCAAAAGGCTTATAGTCTGTAGAATCCAGGCTTCGACGCAGGCTTCTTAGGCTTGAGTAACGGAGTGATTGTCGCAGTCTTCCGTTCGTTCAGGAAATGCTGCCATCTTAAAACTACACTGAAGATATTGGTGAGCTTGAAGATAATCTTCAGAGGGAACACTTTAATCATCTATTTGTGATACGGTCGATTCCGGGCTCTTCTTGAGCTTTGTAATATAGCCAAGAACTTCCGATGGCCGGACTGAATCAATGTTGTTTGCGTATGGGTTTGGTGTGTACCTAGAATGAAAAGTCAGAGACTTTTTGTTCTGTTGATATATATATCGTGAATGTTGTTTGTGCGAAACTGAGGTTCCAGATACGATGCTAAACGTTCTGCTTTCTCAGCTTCGTTGCTGGATCCTGTCAGGGTCTTTAACCCTCTAACCGGCAAGGCCGTATATATACGGCCTAGAATATTTTTTGGTATATCTGCAAGATCGTATATATACGTCCATATTAAAATATGTCAAAGAAATCAAGGCAATATATTAAAAGTACACAAATCCAGGTATAAAACACCAGGAGAATTTTTACATTAAAAACAAGAAAATATTTTTTTTCATAGTAGTTTTGTGGAATTTGTGCTTTCTTTGCGAAAGTCGTGGCCAGTTAGAGGGGGTGCGGAATTTGAGTGTGCCGCTTCGTACATCTAGAAATCGCTCAATACTGGTCCCCCGTGTTTTATTACGTCATTGAAAAAGACTACAGGAGCTCTGCAGTAAGAAGTCACTACGTGGCACGTGCACAACCAGGGTGACCGATTTTAGGAATGAAAAATTTCACTCTCATAAATTCATTACACTTCCTGCAGAAAAAGCCTTTAACATGTGAGGGAGGGCTTTTCATTCCTTAAAAGTTTCAACCTTTGCCCAAGGTTTATTCGAGGGGAAGACAAGCCTGCGTTCAGAAGTTAGAATTCATTTTAAAGCCTATTTATTATTAAAATAAAATTTATAGGCTGAAACTATGGTTAATTAACATAAAAGAAGTGCCAGCTAAAATTATGATTTTCCTCAAAAACCGAGAAGTACTCTGGTGAGAAGCTGTGGTTATGTCAGTAAATAGATCGTATGCTTTTCTTTTGGTTCTTCGAATAACTTTCATCCCATAGTCTATGAATGAATGCATACATATGTTATAGTACATATGTCTGTAATATATTCATTATTTTATTAACATTTATATTAAATAAATTTTTTATTCAATTATAACAGCATAATCATACTTGATATATTTAACTAATGAATTAATTATCGCAAAAAGATTAATTGTAAAAAAAGTATATTTTTCCTTAGAAAAAAATGTCTCTTAAATATATCAATCCTTTTTGATTTAATTAATTAATATTGACTAATCTTAATTAGTTTGATATTTTTTAGAATAATATTAATAATACAACGCAATATTAGCAGTATTACTAATATTGCATTTGTAACAAAAGTGTTTTCATAATTAATAAATAATTTGGATAAGTTTTGTGAACAGTTAATAGAAAATTAGTATCAGGATTTTGTTCTTTGGAATATAACCATTTTTCTCCCTCTAGTTTCAAAATTAAAGGAAAGTATTAGTGCTTGTTTCGTAATATAGTAATAATCATATACGTGTATATGATTTAACCATAATTTACGCTTTAAACCAAATATCTTACCTTAGATACTGCCTTACTTTTCAACTACAAATCAACTGGTTTCAGCAATTTCTAAACATTAATTATAGCAAATTTTAACACTTTTTCAAAAACTAAATGAAATTCTTGCTATACATGCTGCGTTACTATTTATTAAGTTTTATAATACACTGATAACTGTTTTGTGATGAAAAGCCGAAGTGAATATTCGAGCTGCATCACAAGTTAACAGACATAATTTACAAATCTTACATTAAAAAAATTATCCCATTTTAATGCAGGAGAAATTTACAGATATAATCTACGGTTCTCATGTTTGTTTTATTCTGTCATCAGCTACCTATAATGATTTGCGAGGTAGCATCTTTCAGGGCTTCAATGCCATACAAGACAGTTACAAATATCCTTCGGATCAAAGCTTAAAGTTTCTCAAAAATTAGTCTTTACTTTGCCAAATTGGTCAACGAAGGTTTAAAAAACGTTCTACATTATTAGCCTCGTCGAGTTTAAATCTATCTTATATAAAAAGTATAAATACGTTTTTCTGTAAGCACCATTTTTTTAAAGTCAATGTTACGCTGTTAAGCATATACTAAAATAGAGAATATTTTTTATAAATAAACTCAGTTCATTAAGTACGAAAAATCACACTAGAGTACATACCAATGAGGACAGATGCTTTCCTAGAGGATTTCCTAAGCGAAGTTGACTTGGATTTCATTACCACACGACGAGGAAAACTATGAAAGTCCCTTACAACAAACCTGTTCGCTCACAGAAAAACAAAACGGGATGAACTAACAGTATTTCATTGTTTCCTCATTCAGCCATGCTATTAATGAACCTTCATTATAAGGGCAATTGCTCTTTGCAAGTATGTTTTGTCAAGAAATAATAATAATAAAAAATACCATTTTCTCATGTTTCAGGTACACGGCTTCAACTAGTGAAGATAATATTTATTGAGGTGTGAATTCAGATTTGTTCTTTTTTATATCCCAATTAAACTTCAACACCTGCTGAGGCACTGAGAAATTCCAATACGTCGCCAAAATCGGAATCTATCGCCAAAAATCAGTCAGACTCAAAAGATCTTGCAACAACTTTACTGCCTACTGGGGAAAATAAACACAAAAGTAGAGGGGAGCGAAGAAACAACACCGCCCCGGCACCATTAACGCCCCCCTCATGTGCTTCCTGGGGGGCATTTTCTCTCTTTTCTCCTACCGGTCACAGGAGACTCGTACCGATATCGTTTGGTACCGATAAATCGTCTGTACGCGCAGCTTCTAGGCCCGATAATACTAAGCCCTGGGTTTTTGCTTTGTTTTTTCTTACTGTTTTCTTTGAAACTATAGATTTGCGCAGGGGAGAGTCAGTGATTGCTTTGACTGCTGGCGGTATTGTCACTAATAAAAAACGCCAAACTGAGAGAAGTTAAATTATTAGATTCCTCAGAGAAGTTCTTTCATTTTTATCGTCGGCGTTTCAATCCTTAGGAGGAGTTTTGAGTGATAGATGCCTAAAAGTGTTGGCACCAAAACTTTCATTCTTTAGAAAGAGGGAAAAACACATAAAAACTAGCACTTTTGTCTCCTGTGAAAGAGAGACAGATGTTTATGACTTCGTTGTATAGTGTTAAACATGGGTTTGCATACAGATAAAAAAGCAAGTAAGCATAAATTTAAAATAAACATAACTTTCTACAGTGATAAACACAACCACCGTTAGGGAAAAAAACAACATTTATTCCTGATAAAAATTTCGGTGAGAGGAGAGGAAATAGAAAAATTAAAACAATAGGCTCTTTAAAAATCTGTGAAGTTGTAAAGAACTGAAATTGTCAGTTTAGTAGTAATTATGAAATAATCTTAAAATGTGCTTATCAAAGTTCTTGTAAATATTTTAATAAAATTTTCAATTTTTTCCTAAATGGATGAATGAGTTGAAATTTCAAGGACTATATTAAGGATCACTGAATTATTTGAATTCCCCTCCCCATAAAGCTCAGTTACATTTTCTCTAATTTTTAAATACTTCGAAAGAAATCTTTTCAAGGTATAATTAGTTACTTATTACGTGCTTCGCCGTTAAGCACTACACGGAAAGGGAGGGATGCTCATGGAGGATTTTTTAAGGGAAACTGTCTCATATCCACGTTAAACACAATAATACCCATGCAGCTAACCCTTTTTCTAGGACTCGAACTCCGGACCGAACTACAAGAGTTCAACAGTTTTTACTACTCGGCTGCTTTCGAGGTATATAAGGCAGTACTTTTAAATGATAGCGTTTTCCCATGCATGACGTGAATACAAACCAGTATTCCTTAGAACTAACTACCTAAGAAATCCAGTCGCTTAAGATTTAATAAAGTTTATTGTCATCGAAAAATATCCAAAATATACATCACTGTCCCCTTAACAAAGCTTCTGTAGTGCAGGTATATGCAATATCAATTTAGAAATGCTTTTAACTAATCGAATTGACGATATAAAATTTAATGTTATTATGGTTCACTTATATAGTTTTTAAATAACGCAGATTGTTGTGATATATAATTTGAAAGATAGATTGGAAATCTTACCTCCCATGAGATAGTAGCAACTTATAGAATTGATAAGTTTTAAAAAATATTTCGCTGTTAACATGCTTCACGTTTTCTTTGTTTTTCTGCATGTGCAACATGAATATGAACGAGTTTTCCTCCATAAAGGCAACAGAGCTATCTATCCCAGTGCCTTCACGAAAGGACAGACAGCTCCAATGTGATTTGCCATACAGTAATAAATCAGAATCGTTTGAGATAATAGTGCCAACTGAGAAATCTATACTATTAAAACATGTGCGTGCCTGTTTGTTCTTTTGTTTGTTTGTGGCATCACATCCTGGGGGAGGCGAAGAGTTGAGTTTCAAGAGGGGTACTACCGGATTCCAAAAATTCTTGGGAAGCCATTTCGACCATTCTCATATTCATACGACTTTTATCAGCTGAGATATTAATTAAAAACTCTGAAAACGCTAATTTTTTTCCTCATTTTTCCGAGTGGCAACAGGCTCATGGACTGGTGATAAAAATCTGCTTTATTTCGAAAAGTGTGGCTACTGCTCGCTCTCAGATCGTAGACTTTGTTAATAAGAAATTTGTAAGTTTTACAAAATATGAAATAAGAAAAGCATTGTCAAGCATTAAGTGTATTATTATCATATAAAGGTCGTGTTCTGACGTTGAAGAAAGTGCACGATTTCATGTGACGTCATTGTATGTCGAATATTTTTTCGTTAATATCAGCATTTTAAATAAATATCTGCTGTTGGCAACATTTTTGTTTACGATTAAGATAACTGACACGATATGTTATTGCCACGTTAATTCTTTATGGATACAGAGAAAAAGTTGTTACATTACATTAAATTAAATTATCACGTCATACGTATACGTATTAACCTGAAGTGTCCAAAGTTTTCATTTCCAGGTTTGGCAACAAAAAAAGTATTTACGAATTGATTGTTACTTGAAAAGAATGAACTGATTTTATTCATATTGAAATGTTTTTATGCACTTTCTTTTCAGGTGTACATAAAACTCATAAATCTTGTTTTGGTCGCTAGCAACTTTGCATATAGTACATTGAATTAATAGTTCATTTTATTTTTAGTTTTTCATTACACAGAACTTATAAATTGTTTTGGCCGTAGCCTGCTAGTACTTACATAAACCATGTCATCAAGTTCACAAAACACATAACTTGAGAGAATTAAGCACACGAATTCATACATATGTCGAGTGCAGGAGTTAAGACTTATTCTCAGCATTTAGTATATCGGCAGAAGTATCCTCAAAGTTGTAATAATTTTAATACTCTGAAATAAACACCATAACAAAAATTATGCATGGGATATCAAATATTGCCTTTTATACTTGTCTGGTGAATTGAACACTGTAACAAAAATTTTCTGAAAATTCGAATATTAAATATGCAATCTCGTCTACTGATTGAAAGCTCAACGATTTGTGTTAATTAATTAGAAATTTTCTAAAATATCAACTAACATAATAATAGATTAAACAGTATCAAAAAAACGAACACAGTCTTTCCCGGAATATATATTTTATAGCAATGTGAGTTACTTAGGCTCGATTTTACGAATGTTCGATTTGCAAGAATGCTCGATTTTAAGAAAAAGGTGAAAGAAGTGGTTAAAAAAATACAGGAAACTTCAGTTCACCAGGAAAGCTATTCCAAACGAGTCTTCCACCAAATGAGACGCACAGAATTAATAGAAGACCAAACGTAAAACTTCTTCTTCTTTTAGCAGCCTGTTCTTGCTGATGTCCAATGGTTCGGAATACCTTGATGACTCACAGTGAAGATTTATTTAAATGGTCGACATGAGTGGACGCCAGATAACGTGGATGCCATGGCCTCTGGTGTCTTGATGTCTCCCCGTTATACGCTATTTTGGTTCGGAAAGCTATCCTGATGAAGAAGGACATTCTTTCGGTTGCCTTGCTTTTTGAATGCTTCCAAGATTTGGCATTCTTTCGAGGTTTTCATGCTTAGACCATTTGCTGATATGGTGAATAATAGGATGTACCCGGACTTTGTTTCTCAGGTGGTTTAGTTTTTCTGTGATTACACAATGTTTGTTTTGGCAACATTTTACACACTTCATGCGAACAGGTTTAAACACTAAGCACGTAGCTAAACGCAAAGAAATTGTAGGGATTATACCAAAAAAAAAAAAAAAAAAATAAAAAAAAAAAAAAAAAAAAGATAGTTGATTAAAAAAAGTATAACTTGAATTATTGCATAAGAGGAAAGAAGCAAAGTAAATATTATGACAAAAAATTACCTACACTCAATTTTATTGTAAAAGGGCGATCAACCCGAAGTTAAGCCACTAATATTAATCTTACTCAGAATTAAAACTTTTTAATATATTTATTTATTTTATAATTATAGTACAACATAAAAATCAGTTATCTTTCGATGCGGCATGTTCAAAATGGAAATAGTGTCAAATTTTGATTTTTTTTTTTTTTTTTTTTTATTTTTTAAAATTTTCCCTTTT
>KK118029.1:88647-106466 GCA_000611955.2 Stegodyphus mimosarum | reverse complement strand
GTTAATCTTCTGAATAAATTTTGCCCTTTTCAGATATTGTAAATTTCTACAAACAACTCAGGTTATCAGTTGAGAAGGAGTTAATTTGCGGCGAGCAGTTCAAATTTCTGGCTGCTTTAAATGTTTACACAAAACCAATTTTCACTGCTTTTGTTTAATTTTGAAATTAAAAGCTTGGACCATTATATTTAATGCGGAAGTGAGAATTTGCCTTTAGAAATGTATAGGGTGTGCACATTTGTCCAGGAGCATACAAGCTTGTATGTATTTTTAAGTTTTTTAAAGACTGTAAGACGCATATTTTTCTAAACCCTGAATTATAATTGAATTATAATTGAAATTCGTACTTGAAGCATATTTTGAATTACTTATTTTCAGTCACTGTACAGTAACTCGATGAAGATTCAATGGTTTCTCTGCAATATAAACATTTTTAAGGGTATGTATTATCTAAACTATTAGATACTTAGTCTTGTAGTAAATTTGTAGCTGTTTTAACTTCCAGTTATATTGAAAATACCTAAAATACTCATCTTAGTCGCTTGAAGACATAGCTCAGCTACTAATTATTTTTTATGTAGTAAGTCCTTTTTCAGTTCGATAAATAATGAATAGATGGGCATTTTCGGCAGTAGTATAGCTAAAGAAAGTACTGTTTAATATTAGTAAGAGATTAAGATTTGAATATGGCAAAGCATAGGAGGGCTATCTGCTAAAGGGGAGGAATAGCCTTCGTGGAGGATTTTCTAAAGGAAATTTATTCGTATTCACCAAGGAAATCAAATAAGTAGCCAGCCCGTACTCTTGAATTCGAACCAGGGCAAACTATCAGTATTTAACAGACTTTAACTGCGCAGCCACTAGTGAGGCTTAAGGTAAATAAAAAAATATATTTATATAATCGCAACCTATTTGCTAGCATAACCAACTAGAATTTCAAACTCATAATTCATTAAAGTCACTCGTTCTGCTAATAAAAATTCTTCTAAAAGAAAAGGGAAAATGGTACTTACGTATTATCTGGTCGACCTTGAAACTTTGTACCATCGAACCATCAAAGTTGCCGGAAAGTTGCGTCAATCGTTGCTGCGGAATTCTGATCAAGCTGATACATTTTTACAATCAGTATTCGGCCCTCTTCGTTTCTGCAACTTCGTAAAAAGGCTTTCGTCTATTCCTATTATTTTCGTAGTGTTCTACAATTTCCTTAGCATCTGAAGCTCTCTTTAGAACGCTCTGTGCAAACCTCCTAGAGATAATTTTTCCAGTCTATGACTGTTTTTTCTGTCATATTCAGCTGACCCTATCGTATCTATTAAATAGATTTTTCTTTTTAAAGTAGGCTCCCATGACTTTGAAAATATCCATTGCTTGCTGTTCTGCAGAATATAAGTCCCAAATCTTTAATCAGTATTTTTAAGTGGAAGAAAAAAAGTACAGCAGTGGCAGTTAATTTATATCCTTGCTGATAAAAACGAAAGGTGGTATATCAAGAATCAATCGGTAAAATGAAACGAAAGTGCAGATGTTATGACTATGTTGTTAAGACTCTCTTATCTATATATCGCACTAATCTAAACTGCGCTGTTTGATTTGTTTCAAATTACAGCTAACGGGTTAGTATGTCATTACTGGGAAAAGAAATAAACTAATTTTAAAACAGAGATAACTTAATGTGTCACCTAAACAGACTTAATGCTTTTTAAAGACATTATTGTTAGCCTCGCTTTTATCAATTTTTCACCCAAACATGTTCATCCCATTTACTAAGCCATTTTATGAATATTATTGTTGATAAAACCTCATTATATCACGTTCAATTCAAATTTCACCCAACTACTATCTTCGCTTAATCTATTAATGCTTCTTTATTATTATTTTTAAAGCCGTTCTATATACTCTGAGTAGCTGTTCGGTATATCTCTTGAAATATAGAGAAATCATACCGAAAAAAAATGTTTGGACAGCTACTTTAGAATTTAAGAGACCTTATTCACAGCTCTTCCTCGCAAGGAAACGGAAGTGAGTCTTAAATATAGCGCACTGAAATGCCGACCATTATAAGACAAGATTTTATGAGAAAAAACGTTTTCTATTCCTTTCCTTCCGAACTAAAAGGTGATGGAAGCGACTCCCAGTCGTCATCAATCCAGGGCTTAATTTTTAAAGTGAGAAGTGCAGGAGCCGTCTGGAAGGCCGTCAGGAAGAAGGGGGAAAATCAATAAATAAAATAACAAATAATTAAAATAATTAAATTTAAATTTAATAATTATAAAGATATAAATAAAAACTTCAAAAATTATTCAATTAATGATAAATAGTTCAATAAAAGAAATAAAATATCGGACCTCATCTTATTTGGGGTTCGGATTGGACTTAGGGTTACATAGAAAAGCTAAAAAATACCTCAGTCGGCCTTCGCCTCAATTTAGACTCTAAATATACAGTATAACATACTATATCATTGGGAGGGGGAATTATTCTTTTTCCAGCACACCAATAGAAAAAGAAAAACTATGAAAGCATCTCTAACGAAAACAAAGAGAATGCTAAAATCAATATGAGAGTATAGAAAGAAGTTTTAATGAAGAATTGTAGCTTCGAAAACGGACAGGGAAGTGTTCAACGCTTTCTGACCGCGATGCTCTGCCAATGATGTCAAGCAGAATGCGACTGGGCAAAAGAATCCCTCCCCAATCCTATTCAATGACAACATGAGAACAAATGTAAGGTCTGCATAAGTGACAATTTTTGACCTCGTATTTGGTTACATAGTTCAAGTCTGAAGGAGCTCTGCAGTGAGAAGTCACTAGCACTGGACGTGGAAGACCAAGTTATCACTGTTAATACTTTCGTAACAAAACATTTTACCCCCTTTCGTAAATATATTGTACTACCTGTAGAATAAGCTTCTACAAGTGGATGAGGTGCTTTTCTTTTTTTAAAAGTCTTAACCTCCATCAAAGTGTTTGTTCCCTAGAGAAAGACAGGCTTGAATTCGGAAGTTATAATCAGTTTTTAAGATGTATTTATTTTTAAAATAACATTTATCTGCTGAAACTATGTTTCACTTATATAGAAGAAGTATTGGAACCCTTTTATTTAGGGCTCCGGTGCGTTTCGGCTAGAATTACGATTTACCTCAGAAACTAAGAAGTACGGGAACTGGGCTCCTGTGATTTCCGGCGCAATTTAATCTCCGCACCAATAAGATCTGGGGAACAACTTGTCACCAATCAAAATATGGTGAATAGATGTTATCCACAATTTCAATTTAAAAGCCAAGTGTGAAAGAATTTTAGGAATGTTGAGCGAAGAAACCTTAAAAATTATTTGCAACCCTCGAGATAATCGAATCCAGGTCTGCAGTGTAGAGCAGTGATTGGCTAACTACGCAATGACAGCACATTGAAAGAAATTTTTTATTTCCTACAGAGGTAGTAAGTGGATAAACTTTCGGTTACAAAGAATAGTTTTGCAGAAAGTATTAAATGAAACATAAAAGGAACTAGCCTGGAAGCATACTGCAATTACTTTATATTAATTTTAAGATCCAGATTTCATAAGGTAACTTTACAAATTCAATTGACTGTGAAAAATGAAGATAAATACGGCAAGAAAAATAAATCAGCTTAAAAAATTAAGATGCCTTGTCAGATAGAAATTAAACTGACCAAGATTACATTAATCACCAAAGACCAAGATCCGGCTAAAATTCGGCACTGAAATTCTTCGTACTTCCTATAACAAATCCAGATAGGAATGGTTTTAAGGCTTCAAAATTCGCTTACATTTTAAACAATAGTTAGTCACTTAATTAAACTATGTGTTCAAAATAAGGTTCTAGCAGCAGGTACAGGCAGTGAGGCGAGACACCAGAAATTCATCCTAAAATGGTCGTAAAGATGTAGTCCCTTTGCACTAGTTAAACTCCACCCTTCTTTGATGGAGAACACCTCAGGGGATAATCTGAAGGTTTCCTATTCCGCTTCCCCTTCAACCAAATTCAGACGCTATCCTGTCTGTACAGTGGTCAATGACGTAAACCACTGAGGTGGCTTCCGGCACAGGTATATAAAATAACATGCGGAATAGTAATGCCAACTTAGCAGGAATTTCCACTATCAACCAGCCACAGCCCAGAGGCCTAGCCGTCAGCTCTCGGATGGCATTTATTGAATAAAAAGTGAAATTACAGAATCACAATGTTAAGCACATCAAAATTGCAAAGCTGATTCCCCAATGATTGCACATAGTAAATAAAATGCAATACTTTTATTCAAAACTCAAAATAGCATAGCATATCTTATTGCAAAACATTACGAAAAATCCTTATTACACAATATTCTATTACAGACGGTTAGAATCTCATACAATATTGTTGCCTATTGAAATATGAGCAGAAATATCTAGGGTCTCAAGATGTACTTCTTCAGTTTAGTATTAGTTAATCCCCAAATTAATAATGGGGAACAATCTACAAGATGTATCCACATTAGTGACAAGAATGGTAAGTACGAATGATGGTACTATCGTGCCAGTGTAATGCGCTTGCATACAATAGCATACTTAGACAATAAATATTACAATGAAAAAATACATAAAATAAAAAAATAAAACCATACAATAAATATTAAAAAACAAATATTATTAGCAAGACAATGCTTATATACAAATGCTAAATTCATAGTACCAAAATATTTACAGTACGCATATGCATATATATTCTTAATACTAATCTAATAATAACAAAAAGTGGTTAGTGACGCTGACTGCCGTAATGATGGGTCCAGTTTCGAATACTGGAGAAGGCAAGGATATTTGTTATTTTATAGTATTTGTGCAGTAAGAGGACACTCAAAATCCCAGGCGAACTGAAAGTCCTCTAGAGTGTTGGTGGTATGAATGTTTCTAAAGCTTCAAAATTCGCTAATACTTTAAAAAATAATTAGTAACTTAATTTAAAAATAAAGCGAGTATATGAGAAGAAGGGGAGACTCTTAAGCCTCCCCACAGCCGTATTCTCTGACAAAGTGGAGCGAAGCTTAGTAATTAACAAAGTCCAACAATACTTAATATATCTTCTGGAATGCACTTGTGGCGGCCTTACTTCAGTTTGTAACAAATGACAATAGAGGACTTTCAGCTCGCCGTGTATTTTGAGAGCCCCTTCGCCGCTTAGTTGCTAGATACTTAAAAACATCCATTCGGAATTCGAATCCAAATCCATCGATAAAGCAGCCAGAAGCAGTAACAACTACATCGATGAGGGTGGCAGGTGCTAACAGCAGGTACAGATACAAGTAAAAATGGGTGAAACACCAGAGTTTTAACATTGATCGTACAGGTAGTCTCGAAACTGTGCAGTTAAAACCCATTTTTGAAAGGGAACACCCCCGGGTGCGGTCCTAAGGTCTTCCACAGTTCTTTCTCTACCACCAACTTCTCAAGAGGACTTTCGGCTCACCCCGTATTTTGAGTACCCCTTAAACGCGACACTATACATACTTACAAACATCCATACCTTTTCCGGGATTTCGAACCCGAGTTCTTTGTTACGGCAGTCAGAGCCACTAAAACTATCACATCGGGGCGGTTTGGTCTTAATAGCTACAAGTTAAATGGCTTTTGCTAATTTAACTACTTTTATTCATTTGTGAGAATAAGGCAGTTTTTATTCTGAGTAACTTATGAAAGAGGCATAATCAAATGACATAATTAAAAACGTTAATATCACAAACACAAAATCAAAATAGTCATAGTAACATTTTTAAATGGCCTAAATATTATCCAAAGTCGGTATTTCTTTTAGTGGCTTAAAGTACACTGACCGCATGGAGCGATGCATTTAAATTCACAACTAAGTATTTAATAATTCATTCAGTGCTCTTGAAGTGAGTAACCATCTAATATTAAAGAAACTTAATTATTGTGTTGCTATAAAGCAGTTGTAGCAGATCTTTTCCTTTGCTATCACAGTCAAACAGAAAGTTTTCTCAGAATTCGGTTCATATATACGTAAAATGTTTTTCGTTATTACAAATAAATGGAGATTGTAACATAATTTTTCAAGGCAGATGCTTAAAGGTTAATCAAAAGTGAAAAAGTGAACTTGAATATTTTTCATGAGATTTCAAAGCCGCCTTGTAAAATGAATGGCTTTACAGCTCGGAAAGAAGCATCAGTATATCCATTTTACATTAAAAATAGAAGCAGTTTTCAAGTCATTTATTACATTCATTGCTTTTTTACACATTTTTACTCTTCGTCAGCACATCCAATTTTCAAGTCGGAGATTTTGATCGCGAAGAAGTGATGCTTGTGATTCAAAAGACATTTCCTCCTGTGTTACTTCTGATCCTAATAATCTATGACAGATATTTAACATAAGACATCTTTTAGTCTAATCTGAATAATTTCTTAGCCGCTCTAAATATGTAAGCTCTTTGTCAGCCACCTTTCCGTAATCCTCTTTTTAAGCGTGAGAAAATTAATTTGTTTATTTTTATGATGGTATTCAAAGACAGCAAATATTTAAGCTGATTTTTCTGCTCTCTGCTCTTATCTTAATTCTCATCATTCAGGAAGGAAGAATTTGTGTTAATGGGGAGCGTAAGACAGATTTTAAACGGCAGAAGTTAATTTGCATGCATATATTGCATAGCATTAACAATATCTCTGAGTCTACATTTTTAAGTAACCTAAAATCAAGAAGAATAACTCAAGGAAGTTGTTCTTTATGATACAAAGTATTAAGAACTAAGCTGTCTTAAATAATTATAACCAATTATTTTAGAGTACTTTCTATTCAGCGCGGTGCTCTTTTATTTCAGATGGAGAATTCAGCATTTCTCATTTATTTATTACTGTATTTCCATAATCTTAAAACCTTAATTCTTTAATGATTAATTATACTTTATACTACTTTTTAACGATTAGTTATGATTCACAAAATGCTAAGTATAAAATTCTTCTTTCGATTTTAACTTTATAAATAATTTGTTAAATAAGTAGGATTAGAATCAAACAAAAGTAATTATGATGGACAAATATGCTTAAATTATATTATTTAATGAATCACTAGCCATTTTTGATATGGTAAATAACATTTCTGTTGTGCTGCAGATGTTACCGCTTATCCTCATCTTTAGGAGAACAGCTGGGGGAACTTATCTCATAGCTGAGTTCAGAAAGTGCATTTCTCATTGGATAAAGTTTTTAAGCAATTTTGAGAGTAAAAAAATTGTTCAGCTCCATCCATATGTTGTTGATACTCTTTGGGTGATGAAAGCTGAGAGTTTTTTAATGTACCTCTTTTATTGCATCACTAAGCTTCGGAAGGACAAAGAGTTCTCATACTACAAAGGCATTATAATCACAAGTATATGTGTTTGTATGTGGTAAGCACGATCAGATACAGTATTTGTAACTATAGTTACAATACTACAAACGAGAAGAGCGTTTATAGAGTGAAGACAAAAATCATCACCTGTTTGGAAAATACGCAGAGTTGTACCGTCAGAAAAAAAAGTCACGCCATCTGTCTTTTTCGACTGTGAATGAGCTTTTCATACCAATTTTGTTTAAATTTTCCTACCTTTTAATGCCATTCCTCTAGTCAAGCATTAAGGACTTTGAGAAAGCCGTGTAAAACAAAGGGTATGAGAAACAAAGCATTATTCTCATTCACGGCAATGCAGCACCATGCAAGGAAAGCACAACAGAAAGTTTGCTTCAAATCTTCGAAGAGGAAGTTTGACAGCCTGTACTATGCAGTTCCAAAGTTTGTGTTTTGTGACCACCAAGTATTCCGTAGATTGGAAAAAAACCATCTAGAATGGTAACGATTTTACAACGATGAACAGGTTCAAACATTTGTTCTACAAAGGCTCCACAAACAACAACCAGAATTTTATCATTTGGAAAGAAAGTTTAGTTGAATGTTCAGACAAGTGTTTACTGAGGCAGGTCGATCTTGTTGAAAAATGATAAAAACAGTAAGGTGTTTCCTTGTAAGATGTATTTTAATTTTATAACAGTTATTTCTAGTTTTGAAACCATTTCCTTTGAATTCTTTTTTCCCACTTACAACTAAGTTTTTAGAATCGTATTGAATGTAAATGAGATAGAACAAGGGTTAAAGAAGGTTCACCTTACTTCAGTAGGAAAGCTTAGGAATTCTTAGTGGTGAGTATTTGTTGTTAGGCTACTTCGTTATTAAACCCACTACACTCGGCCGTATTGTACGTGTCTGTTGATAATCGCCGACTAATTTAATTATAGGCCAACTACGTTAGATATTTGGGTCTAGATTCTGTTCAGTCAGTTTAGTTTAGTATTAGATTAGTTTCTTATTTTTCTTATCTTGATTTGAAGCCGGAGTGGAGGCTTCCCTGTACGCCCGAGAAGGGACTGACTGCGGTTTTTTCTGGGGGGAAGTGAATAAAAGGGTATTTTAATCTTTCTCTAGACTTTGTAGTTATATTCGTGAAACCAGCGATAAGTAGCTACACAGCTACGTTCAGCATAGTCAAAGTAGTGAGGAACTCACTACGATCATATCATACTGTATTGGAATACATCCTTTAATAAAATTTCCTCCTCTTGCAGTAATTAAGGGTTACTTAACTTTTTAACCTCTTGCGCTTGAGCGGTGACTCTCAGTCACCACTTGATTTGATGCGATAACTCGAGAGGTGACTCTCAATCACCACTTGATTTGATGCGATAATTCGATAGGCAAGCTTATTTAGGTTTGGTTTGGGCAATATGGCTTCATGACTGTATTCAACAATACATGCGTAGAAAATAACTGTCGATCTTTAATCTTAAAAATGTTTTTTTTAGATTTATTACTATACATGCGTCTTCGACGTTAGTTCGGATTCGATATTCGTGACAATAGGAATATTATTTTCAAAGTTATGGAACCTAATAAGCATGGAATATGGTGAAGGAATCACTTTAAATGATGAAGAATTCGACTTTTCGTTGATGAAGAATGAAATTACGTCTATGGATAGACTACTTGACGATAGAGAGAAGTCAAGCAGGAGAGAGAGAAAATTCAGAACTGATAACGGACACAGAATCCGAAGAAATGCTACAAAGAATACCGTTTGTATCTCGCGAAATAGGCACAAGATTGCAAGTATCTTCAAACATAGAAGAATCGTTATATTTCTTTTAATTGTGCGTGATATAACTTTAAATTACCTATAATAAATTCACTAAATATGTGGAAAATAATCTGGACTTGCTGATTTAACCAAGCGAAAAGGGTCTCGAGTGCAAAGGGTTAATATTCGTCGTACTTTACCCAGCAATTGAGTTGGAGCTCAGAGACGTTACAGCCAACTTTCCCTAACCACTATGATTTCCACAGTGGCAGATGTTTACACACTCGTTTGATAATTTTGTTATCGAGCGAACACGGAATACAAATATACTTCTTGTCATAACAACCTTAAACTTAGGTATTCTGTAGTTAAAGTGAAGATTTCGTATTTATATATTCTAAAACATATTATTTTCATAGAAAAAAGGTTGTAAGCCTCAATCGAATTTTTGTAATCCACCACAAAACCATTCGTTTTACTTCGCTTCATTTTCAAATCCTATAGTTTCGATCAGAACATTCCATAACACAATATATAACTTCCTTTACGAAGAATAAAGCAATTGGCAGAGCGTCAAAGGTTAAAATTTCTTTTCAAACATTCTCTTGGTAAAAATAATAAGTGCAAAATCAGTGCCGACTTACAGTAAAAAAGAGAGGGAAGTATGTACCGTGTTTCAAGGAAATAAATGGATCGCGAAAGCGAATTTTTATATGCTTTCTATACTTTCATCTCAATCCTCTTTCTCCACTCTTCTCTTCCTATATATCTATATATAAATATCCCATTTTTGAAGTGTGATCGGGTGAGGTGTTATAAGGGCAGTGCAAAAATTTCTCTCGCGGTTAAAGACGCAAAAACCCCGTGTCCAACCAGCCGTTCAATTTATTGAATGGCTTTTTCTTGCTCTTTTCCACCTAACATGTATTTTTTTTTCATATTTTATTCGTTCAGTTCACTTCCCCCCCCTTGCACACTTTTATTTTCAACCTGTTACTTGATCGGGATGAAATTTAAACTCTGGATGCGGTAAAGATGAAAAGAACGTAGGGGGAAGGGGAAATCTTTTTTATTTTTTACCGCCCCTTTTCCAAGCCTAAATGGATGTGGAAAGATTTTAGTTTAGACGTGTATTCTGTAGGAGGAGAATCAAGATCACATTTTTGTTTTGTGGACATTTACCGTCTTCGTCTTCTTTACTCTGGGTTTGCTTTTTTCGAGTTGTTGATTGTGCGTTATTTTTTTAAAGTCCTGATAGACAAAAATGTGTTTTATTGGATCTTGAAAGAATTAATATATTTACCTTTTACTAAAAGTATCCATTTATAACATGATAGATACCATTCTAAAGTTATCAAGATCCGATTACTATATTAAAGGTCGGAAAGTTGGTATCGATGTTTTACATACTATTATACTATATTTTTTGCTATTCCTACTCACACACATCAGCATAAAAGATCAGCTCCGCTTGTTGCGTGAGTGATATGTTTATGTGATTAATCAACGTCTGCTTATACGAGTAGAAATCAAGTAAGTTACATGAGTGAGATGGCAAAACGATATTTTTTTTGCTTTGCGAATTTGATTAACTAAGACTGTTGGTTCGTTACACAAAGTCACTGGGAAAGAATACAGAATTTGTTTTTGGAAACTGCTGAAAAGTTGCTTAAATTTCCTTGTAAATCAGATTTTAAAATACTAAGAAATGCCTGAAGTTTTTATTTATTGATTTGCTTGGCAATTTTAAAATCTAAATTCTAATCTAAAATCTAATCTCAATGATCTAAAATCTAATCTGAAATCCTTCTGAATTATAAAGCTTGCGATCGATGCCCGTTGAAATCCTCTGCCAAAATGTTACAAAATCTTAGCCTCTGCCTTGAGTGTTGTGTCTTATTATCTTACTATGCGCAATATCTTTTTAACATATTCAGGAAAAAAAATTTCTATCTGGCTAAAAGAGTACCTCTGCTAGTTCTGCTGTATAAGGGAAAGGTGGTTTTTATTTTTTATTTATTTATTTATTTTTGTAAAATTATTAAACTGTTTTTCTTTACCCAGAAATTAACATCTTTAACTTATCAAAACGTAACAAGCATAATTTTGAATAGTTTCTTCGCCATATTTTAGCACATAAAAATCATTTTAATGAGCTTGAAAATTTTAGAATAATATGTTTTATTATTCTTGGTGTAACTGCATCAGATACCTATATAGCATGACAATCTGCAGTTGTTCATGTAGTTTATATTAGTATAGTTGGATAGTTTATAGTTCATAGTTTATATTCCTGTTCATGCAGCGCTTAATTTCTAAAATTAGAAGTACCGGAGCCCTATGGAAGACCGTCAGAAAAGCAGAAAACGAATAATAAATAAATACAGCAACTAAAAATATAAATAATTAAATAATTAATCCAAAATTTTAAAAAACGTAAAGAGATAAATAGAAATTTAATAAATTATTAAATTAATTATAAATAATTAAATAAAAAATAAATTATCGAATCTCATCTTATTTAGGGCTCAAGCTGGAATTACAATTCCACTCAGAAACTAAGTAGTAGTTCAGCCGATCTCTGTCTGAATTTAAGCCCTGATTATTCGTATAATGCACTATTTCAAGCGATTGATAGCTGCAAAAACTATGCTTTTTTAGCACCAGACCAATGAAAAAGGTGAAACAATTAACACGCCATTAAGAAGAATAGGGAGAATTCTGGAAACAATATGGGGATGTGGAAGGAAATTTTAAGGCGAAAATGTAGGTTTGAAAATAAAGACTGTTCATGAAACTATGCATGAGCACAGAGCTTAAATTGTGCCGGAGCTGACTGGAGCCTGGCTCTGATACTTCTCAGTTTTTGAGATAAATCATTATTTTAGCCGGAAATGAAAGAGCTTCGGTACTTCTTTTCTGTAAGTGAACCCCAATTTCAACATAAAAATTTTATTTTAATAGTAATTATGCCTTAAAAAACTATTCTGACTTCTGAATGCAAGCCTGTCTTTCTCTTGGACACAGGTTGAGACGTTTAAGGAATAAACTTGACGTCTCTGACCGAGTGACAGTAGTGCTTCCCTGCGTTTGGTCACATCGTTCAAAAAGTCTACTGATGATCTGCAGTAGGAAGTTACTAGCGTGGCTAACTTATATTCCTGTTCCTAGCTAACTTTCTAACTGTATTCTGTAAAAAAATACATAAATAAATAAGTATAGATAAAAATTTTTAAGAAGCTGAGTTTTACAGGCAAAATGTAAGATCAGTAATAGAAGTGAGAAAGCTTACAAAGGAAACTCGTGGAAACTACATCTGAATGAGGAGAAAGTTTGGAATGTACTTTGTTTATTTAAATGTTATATTCTTTAGATCAAATATTCTTAGGTAATTTTGTTTTTATTTTATATAGATTAATATTATGATATTTAGATAGCAAATTCATATACGCTTAGATAATTCTTGCATTGTGTACTATAAAATTATTTTTGTGTTTAACGCGATGCTACTTCAAACGTTTCATCCGGTATTATTTGCGATGTGATGGCAAGTGCAAAAGTCAAAAATAGCGTACAACAACAGCGAAAGTGTCTGAACAAATTTGACACAGAAACAATTGTGAAACTGTCCAGACTTGGTTTTGTACTTGAAGAAAATTTTTTAATAAAGTTGTCATAATATAGTTGGATAATTATTGAACCTGGTAAAAACTTTTATAAAGGGAGTTTGTGAGTATAAATGTTGCTTTCTTAGGTAAAATATTCTCACGTTTGGCAGTTTGTTTGGGACTATTTACAAGCTCTAAATTCGCATAAACAATACCCTGAAAGCAATAGATAAGTGAATCATTCTTTTCGACGGAGAAATAAAGATGCCCAAAGTTTTTCAAGTATTCCTGTCTTCTATCTACATGTGTATTCTTAACAACGTTCTGAAAAAATTGTACAGTACTTTCTTTTAACTCATTTTGCTGCACAAGTTAAGTTGTTAACTAAAACGAAAATTTCGAATTTTTATTAAACAACAACAATCCCATATCCTTTCGTGTTCTATAGACTTGTTTTTTAAATATTTTTAAATGTATGGTTATCTAGATTTTTTATTTTTCTATTACTTCAGACAAATGCAATGCATAGAAAAGCGTTTAAACAGATAAAGAAAGAGGGAAGGGAAGATATATTTAGATTACATTTAAGAATGAAGAAAAACGTTAATACAGAATTGGGAATGTATATTATAAGCTCTTACTTATTTCCGAAACGTTATTTTTGACTTTTACAAACAGTCTTTGCAACATCTGATTATAATCATCTAGAATCCAAAAACATTTTAATCAAAATTATCTTTGAGTTTGTTATATCGGTCAAAAGTTCTTCCACGAAATATAGTAGCGAGAAATAAAGTATATTGCTGCATCCGATGAAATTTCCTGTTTAGAAAAAAAAAGTTTTATTAATGGCTTTTCTTTCTAGTGTTACCGGTATTTACCGCTAGGAGGTAAATTCGAAATCTTTGAAACATTGTATACAATTATTGGATTACTTTGCCGAAGATCATTGACTTTTAATTAGAACACTAGTGACAGAAAATCCATTTTCTACATCAAGTTACATAAAGGATAAAATTGATAAGTAAGTAAGTAATGAAGTGAGTGTCAGGTAAATAATTAAGCAAACGTCACTAAATAAAAAAATTAATAAATAAAAATATCAATATGATTAAAAAATAATAGCATATCGAAGAAAAATGAGTTCCTTTTTTTATATTTTGTACGTAAGTTTTTAACAACTTTACTTAAACATATACATATATAATAAATAGTTAGAATTTTTATCTACTTGATGGTGTATAAACACATGACAGTTAAATTAATAGGAAATTGATTGTATATAATTACTAAACAGGGAATACTTATAAAGTGCTACAATCGGAGACAGATCAAGTATCATTATAGACTTTCTTCTAGGGTGAATTAGATGAAATATGTTTTACACAATGAAGCTAAATTTGTTATTCATATGTTATTCAGTTGCACTATGTATGACAGAAGAAACTCTATTTGAATGTTAGATTAAGAAGGGGGGTTACCTCTTGCCTTAAATTACGTTTACAAAATTTCCAGAAATAAAAAGCGATAATGAGATTTCCTCTAGAGAGATTTCCTTATGTCCATATGCATGATTAAAAAAAAACTAAAAATTAATTGAAGAAGCAAAATTAATGCTTTTAAGTGTACTTAGTTTGTTATTATAAATTACTGGAGATGTTGTTTGTATAAACAATTGAAAAGTCAGTTAATGATTTTGATTTCATTAAAGAATTAATAATTGAAATTGAGGCAGACGGTAAATGGATTTGATAAAATTCAGTTTAGTAAGCCCAAAGAAATGAGCTTTCTTATTAGTTAAGCAGATTTTCAACTAAAGAAGGAAAACAAAATAGGTCTTGAAAAACTAATTTTTATTTATTTTTTCATCATCTTTTCCTTATTTCAGAATCAAAGTATCATTTTATTTGTATTTTGAAAACCTTCCATGAAATTCGCTTCCAGCTAAACGGAAAATTTCCGATTGTAATTATACGTTAAGTTAAGAAATTAGTTTATTTTAATTACAGTAACATTACATACCTAATTCATAACTATGGAAGCAGATCTAATAACATAACTTAATTTTGAAATAGCTAAATACTTATTTAAGTTAGTGTGAAAATTTTGAAGTGTAGTAACTAATATAAACATAAAGATAAACGAGAGATCGTCGTAAGTAAATATAAATGAGAGATCATCGCTATACTTTACTAAATGTACAATGTTTGACTCTAGCAAGGAAATTTTGGAATAACATTAATTTGCACCATTAATAATATAAATTTATTTCTTCAAAGTAACCTAGTAAAATGCATTTGCGTTTGATATACAAGTAATATACAAAGGGGACGATTTGCTTTCATGAGGTATATGAATATGGAATTCTGTAAAATGTTCTTATATCACATGGGAAAAATATTAGTAGACATTTTATTACAAAATAAAAGGCCCGTCCATTATTATTATTTTAATGATATTTGAATAGATAGGTACAGGTTGAAGCAAGACTGCCATCTGTGCATTCATGTAGACATATCAGGCACCACCGAGCCTTGCTAACTGCTAAGCTCCCGCCTCTGGTGGAATTCCGAGGAAGAGATCCCAGAGAGGGAGGTTCGACGATACGTTTGAGGATCTCCCAACCTTTTCTCCTGCACCAACATCTGCACAAAATTTTGGCTTGCCGTGTATTTTGAATAGTACCCTCTTGTCGAGCAGATACTATTACAAATGTCCATGCCTTTTTCGGTTTCGAGCCCGAGCCTTCAACACGACACTCAGCATCACTAATCATTATCCGTAGAGGCGGCTATTTGAATAGACGGAAGATAAAAACTGAACTATTTTTGAAATTTTGGTGAGCCCTTTCTCTCTCCCTCTCCCTCTCTCATTGCTTCATTTCTTCTCTTTTCTTTCTTTCTGCTTTATTTTATTTAATAACATTGAGACTTTTTAAGATTATCAGAAGATCTTAGTATCACTAAGGTAACCACTAAGAGACTGAAACTTTAAATTGAAGCGCTACCGCTCGCTGTACAGATTAAGGAATTAAGTTCGTGAATTTTAGCAGTAGCCGCTTTGATAAGGAAATGCACACCACAAATTGCATTAAATTTGGTTTATCTCCCTTTCCCAAATAAACACAGATTGAAACTCTCATGTGGTAGCCTGAGACTTGCGTGTAATAGTTGGTATTATGTAGCAGCTATTGAATTTGGTGTCTTTCAAAGCAAAGAATTGTAAAACATAGATCGAATTGTGCTTAAACCCTTCTCAGAAATGGTTAAGTACCTGACTGTTTTCATTGAGATTATTAATAATTATGGTATATCCATTTTACGTTTGGTTTAGTTTATTTAATTATGGCAAAGCACGCTACAGCTATCTGTCTAAAGAAAAGGATGCCTTCGTGGAAGACTTTCTAAGGAAAACTGGCTCATATATATGTTACAGATGGGGAAAACCACAAAAGCGCCCATGCAGCAATCTCATTCATCGGGATTCAAACACCGGGCCAAACTGCCGGTGTTCAGAGACTTCAACACTCGGGAGCTGGTGAACTGCAATTATTTTAAGAATTTAATTGAAAACTTTTGTTAAGTACAACGTTTTTCATAGAAGTTCCACTTCTTAATAGACTCATTGAAGTTTCGTAATTCGCTTAATTATCAGTTCAAAATATACGATTTTATTTTTCAATCTGCTTTAAAATTTAATGTGTCCTGTAAAAGTTAACCATCCAAAATTATTATTTTAAGCAGTTTTTTATTTCTATTCATATTTTGCATGGTATTTACTTAAAAAAACTTCATTTTTAATTCTTCATTCTTTTCATGATTCTTATTCATTTTTTATTCTTATTCATTTATTATTCTTATTCATTTATTATTCTTATTCATTTATTAGACGTAGTTCAGGTGGATGCTTAAAACATGTATTTTTTTAAATATTTATTATGTTACGCTATATTGAAATTTGATCTTAAAAAAATATGTTCCAATTAGATACCATCATCATTTGCTGCTAATTCGGCATCTGCTTATAGAAGCAATAATTTAATACGTTTAACTAATTTCTAATTTAACTTAAAAAGACCGTATGTACAAGCGGTTCCTCTGCCTACAGTTCGGAGGGCTCCAGTTTCGAATACTAAGGCAAACTGAAGTTTTGAATAATGTTATAAAAGTAAATAAAATGCGTAAAGAGAATACAAAATCCAAAACATTCATAAGTAGAATTTTAAACTCCTCTCCCTTATAAATGATAATTAACAGTGAGTTTTCTGAAATGATCTTCTCTTTATTTATTCGTGCAATGCTCTTTTTTATAAAGACGTAATTTTTCGAACTCGTGAGACAACATATTATTCGTAAAGTTATTTTAATATCTTAACAGTGTCGTTTTGATTTTTGATAAAGTCTCGCTCTAAAAGTAGTGCACCAATCGGAAATTTTGAAACCTTACTTAGCAACAAGAATTGAAACCCGTTAATTCGGTTAGCTTCCGTTATCGATGAAATCTTACATTTTGGAATCCCTCTACAAAAGTAGGTTGTGAATCATAATTGACAAGAAAGTTGCATAGGATACCATTTAGTCAGATTTAAATGCATTAAAAATATGTAGCCTAAGCCCTCAATAACACTGTACCGTATTTATTTTACTCATTTTCTTTTAACCTGCCACATACTCAAGCACTGTGTTCAATTACTCAAACACAATACTCATAAATTTCCAATTTATACAGCCCAATACTGATGAAACACAAAACCGGGAGTACACAGTTCGGAAAAAATAAAGATTTGGAAGGTGGGGGCGAACCAATCAAATTATACCTGCGAGACACGTCTAGGGCGTTTGTCTTTTGGCGCGCACGTCCCTGAGTAATTGGCGCGTCAAGCGATCAACGCGCGTGCCGGCGTTCTAAGGGTTTTAATCTTTGGAGCTCTAGAGAAAGAACCTTCAGTGACATATAGGTTGTGTCCAACTGAAGATAGGAACTCTCACTCATCAGGGGGGTTGGTGGAATCTTCTTGGAGAGAGGATTTGGAGAACTCCGGGAGGGACATAAATAAATACTCCTTCTGGAGATCCTTCTCCGAGTTGGAAGG
>KK118029.1:74230-88624 GCA_000611955.2 Stegodyphus mimosarum | reverse complement strand
TTCTTTTCTGCAAATTCAACAAAGGAATGAAAAGTGTTTTTATTTTGAAGTGATGTGTATAATAAATGGTTGGCCGTGAATCCAATGATTTATGTTAATATTTTAATGATTTTATAAGATAAAAAATTATGTATTTCCATTCCAGTATTTTCAAAACAATAAATTCAGTGTGACAAATTTGGACTGAGAATATTGAAATATTTCAACTGTAATCAAATTATTCAGAAAGAATCAGAACATTACATCAGATATCAGTTTGTCAAAGTAGTTGATCGAAACGCATGAACTTTGGTAACAAATTTATCGTTTCTATGCTGCTTTGCAAATATATCATTTCTATTGCTTATCAGTTTCCTTTTAGCTGATTACGATACTTTTTCTTAAAAAAATTGATTTGAACATTTTGATAAAATATTAGTAGAAATGAATTTTAGATGAATGTTCGTATTTAAAATTTTATATTTTAACTTCACTAGAATCAAATTTAATTTTGAAGCTTAGGCAATTTATTCTAGTTATGGCAAAATATGCTTATCTAAGTCATAATATGTATACATTCGTAGTTGCTTATTAGAGTTCCAACGATGTGTCTTTAAACGCAGAAAGTAAAGATTTTATTTTGGTCAATCGGTTTGCACAAGTTAATCTTGTTGAATGTTCTTTAAGTCTAGAGATAAAAATCACTACTTTTCTCGGTGTTAAGTGTATTTCAATCAAATAACTTTTTCAGGTAAGTGTTAATATCAGTTGTTGAAAATACGAAAAATTCTAAACTACTTCCTTTTAGAAGAAATCAGGAATGAAACTCATTAGTTCCATTTAATTATTTTTTAATTTGAAGATGTAAATTGGTATTTGTAAAACACTGTAAAGTAAAAATGCCTCTGAACAATAAATATTACGCATGAGCGTTACAATAAAATTATAATTTTTTTTCTGAACAACTAAAATTTGATGTGCCAAAGTGGAAAAATAAAGAAAATTCAAAAATAAACAAGATCTAGATTATAAACTAAACTAAATCGTGGTGTTACGTACCTCGTTACATCTTTAAGTTCTCGTATTATCAGGGAGTTGATACTAGGAGATCATGTAATTGGAAAACCATGTTTCTGAACTTACATAATGGACAATAGTTTGACCAAAATCTCAGTTGAGTGTTCAATAACGTAATCCAACTGTTATAGGGCTAAAAAACAAACACTTGAACAGAACTTGAACTAGATTCTTAGATAATGCTTAAATTTAATAATATATAATAATGATTATAAATAAATTAAATAATAATTTGGATAAAGTTTTGATTACAACTCAAATTTGCAATCATGTCAGAATATATTTCAGAAAAAATTTTGAAAAAATATGCAAGCTATAAGAAACACTCTTTGAAACTCTCCCGATTTTTTTCGCTGGCTAGCATTTTTGTATGCAGATCTGTAAAGGATTTCTCGTAACCATTATTCCCGTAATCAATTGCATTACCCCATCAGAAGAAATTTTATTTTAGTCTGTTCCTTCTAATCATAAACTTTGGACCTAACCGAAAAATTCTATTATAAATCTATTATTTCTAATTACGGTATTTAAACGGTAAATTCAATTAAACAGAACAGTAAATTCGATTAAAATAAATTATTAATATTCAGTTGCTTGAAAAAGTAATAAGATAATAGCGTTAATTAGGGATTATAATGATGGAAAATTAGCAACTATGGGTACCTGCTATGAATCGGCCCCAGTTTTGCTAAAAAATACAATTCAATGACGAATTAAAATACTCAGTACTTGACAATAAATTTTTCTGAGTTAAAATATATTATATAGAATATGAAAACAAATTATTTATTTGAACTTTACTTTTTAATTAGATGCTAATTTTTAATCTGCTTAAACCATAGTTGGTCATCCTAGAGAATAAACCCTTTCTAAGACCACTGTCCACGGTTCCAGACACTTTGGTCTTTGTGGAGGTAATCGCTGTTTAGTTTATACTCTGAAAAAAATATGGGCTCTTGAAGAGATGGTCACCATAGAAACAGTCACTGGAGTTATCTTCTAGTTCGGATAATGATTATCTAGACAAACTGCTTCTGAGTTCATCTTGATTTAACTCATCTTAGATAAACCAGGCTGCACCGTATTAAAGCATATATATTTATAATGAACACATTCATGCCAAGAGCTTTAACAGTAGTAAGGATGACTGGTAAGTCTACTCATGCATAGGGTATTTCTAATCCCATTGTGGGTGATTTTACGGCCAGCAAGAATACTGGTGTGCTTTGAGTCATATTTAACGTTCTAATATGTATAATCCTTGATTGGTGTTAGCGTGCAATCTACCACAAGATGACACGGATCACGGAAGACGCCCCGAAAAGTCTCCTTTCTTGATAGACCGCGACACGCAGGAATACTCACTGCGACAGGTGTCTCGATCTCGAGAAATGCAAATCGCATTCGGTGAGGTAAACAACCTCGTTGGAAAGGCTACAGTATGCGAAACATGTCCCAAAGTGGGTAGAATTGTGGGCAGGTCTCGAAATATGTTGAAACGTTTCGCTCTTGACTGATGTCTCTTCGCTGACGTGTCTATTCATTTTGATCACAATGCGAAGAGCCTCATAAATTAGAGACCCATGCAGAACAGAAAGAGGCGGCGCGGAGATGACAACACCGAGACACGGAGCTCTGTGCTTTAAGCAACTTCGTGGATTCTTAGTAAAGTGCGATGTTAGATTTTCTCAAAGAATTTATCAGAATAGGAATATTAGTTACGCTAAAGGGTTTTTATTACCAGATTATGTCGTACTTCCTGCAATTATTTAAATGCGTGTTTTGCCTAATAAGTTGATTTTTTCGGATTGATGAAATAATAAAAATACACGTGAATAATCTCCTGTTGTGATGCATGTTTATTTTTTCAAAGCTATTAAATATGTTAATAAAAACATTTTTAAGATTATTAATTAATAAAGTCTTGTAAAATCACTGAATGAATAGTGTCAAAGTTTGATCTAAACTTTCAACTGACGTAACATCCTATCCACCGCGGCTGCTCGTAATTGTCTTGATATGTCTTTCTGATATCTTACATTATTACTAAAGCAATTGAAAACATTTTTTTCCAAACCAGATAATAAAGGAAAGTAAAACAGTGCTGCATGAGTGATTTAAAATAAAACCTGTCATCAAGAGTGTAGTAGAGAAAGTTAATCTAGCCCTTTGAATAAAGGAAATCCTAAAGAAAATCTTTCTTGCTGTAAACATCGTATTGTCAGCTTATGGCGACATAGACATAACAGCGAGTTACATAAATCATACAAAGAAAGTGATATTGAGTCATTAAATTAACTGCGTGAAATTTGCTGACCACATTTGCTGAATGAATTCTCTTTCTTTAAAATTTTAACTAGAAACCGATAAGAAAGTGGATCAGATTAAAACCTGTGTCAGTTGTAGACTGCACGCTTCGATAGTTGGATTCATAATAACTTTCACATTTATTAAACAGGTAAACAGGTAAAAGTGCATAATGCATCAGAGACTTCGGTACAGATTCGAACAGGTTTTGCCTCAGTACACTAACCAGTTGTAGTCTGACACCCCCTTGAAGCCGCAAAAGTTTAGGTGTAGATGGATCTTGGATGAGACTTAACCGCGGGTGCGTTGTTACTCCAAAGAGATCGGGGAAGGGGGTAAAAATTTTTAAAGGAAAATTGGAACTGACTGTATGTGTCTCCTAAGAAACACTGGAGTTATACATTATAGATGTTACATTTAAACAAAAGAGGTTACTGACATAAAATTATGCAAAGTTACTGCATAACACAAACCGTTGAATGTACTCATTACAACAGTGAATTACGTAAATACGATAGAGTTGATACTTTGGAGATCGCTGCACTGGAATTTTTACATTTCCATGTAAGTAGATAAACATACGAAATTTGACGTCGCTAATATATTGAAATGCTTGCTTCTTGTTATGTGAGGATATTTGTTATAGGTATGAAGACTGTTCTGAGTTCAGATCATTCAATCCGAAGTCTAAAGTTCATAAATAAAATTCATGTATTTAGTTAAGTCCGTTTGGTGTTTTGAAGAATTGTAGAAATTATTGATGCTGCTCAGAATCAGTTATTGGGATGTAGGCCTATTCATTGCTTCTTCCGCTTTTTGCTCTTTCCGCTCTTCTGTTTGGTAATTTGGAGAATTGTAGAAATTGTTGATGTTGCTGAGAATCAGTTATTGCGGTAGGCTTATTCATTGCTCTTTCCGGTTTTTCGTTTTTCGGTCCTAAGGTGTGACTTGGCATGGGTCCAGTCCTCGACCACTGAGCTTTTGGTGTATTTTCATGATTTTTGGATGTAGGTGGCATTGAGATATCACTAGTTTTTTTTTTTAATTAAGGTCTAGATTGGTGGGTTTCAAGTCATTTGTAAAGGGGCAAAAGTATAAGTAATGGTCTACATCGCCTTTCACTCCACAGACATCCATATGTGGCAATCTTTGCGATGATTGTTTTTTACAGGATCGTTAAAATGTGGGGTTCAATAGCCAATCCTTCCATCCTGCGAAGGTTTTGTTCGATTAGATGGGTGAGAATTTTTATATCCTGGAGATATTCTATGAAGTTGAATTTTTGGTTGAGCTGTAGTCCAAGACATTTTAATGATTTGACATTTGTAATTTTAATTGTTTCTCTTTTATTGACTCGATTTCTGACTTGGGGATGGAATTTCTAGTTTATGTCTTTTGCAGTAATGCTGAAATATATTGAGTATTTCTCGGCAATTTTGCTAGGCCATTCCTGATTTATAATATAGTTAAACGTGATGATCCAAAGATCTATGCTCATGCAAGCTTTTTTGGGCCATCTACGTTTTTGTGCTGTAGTAGTTATGGTGTTGTTGTGCAATACTGTATGGGTATGGTGAAATGTGGTGGACATTGTTTAACTGTAGGTAGTGTGACCCCCCCGGGGGTTGACTCAGGAGAATTCCTGGGAAGTACTGGCTAGGATCTGTACTTAGACAGTCTCAACCACGGGGGTAAAATATCAGGTACTATTGTACCTTATTCTTCACAGGACTAGAACCCGGGTATTGTACCTAGGATGGGATCAGGCTCGACAGGGACCGTACTGGTACTGGCTTGTCCGCTCCCTTGGCTGTGGTGGAGCTGATATGAAAAACCAGGAGGAGGGCGTGGGACCATGCCCGTATAACCACAATGGTAAAGTTAGGGCGTCCCCGTCTCTCCGTAACGAGTGTAGGTAGTGTGATGTTAATGCGGTCTTGGAGATGTACAATGATTTTGTACATCTTGAGTATGGCATGAGTACTGCTTGTATGGCCTGAGTTGTGGATTTTTGTTTTCTGAACCCGAATTGTCGGTCACAGACGTAATATATAAGGTAAACATGCGCCAGTTCCTAAGAATGTATTCTATAAAGGCATCCCTCCTCTTAAGCTGGTAGCCCTAGCTCATTTTGGCATAATCCAATAAATTCAAATCCCATAGCGACATATTATGTAACTGACTTTCTTCATAACCAACAAATCGACATCATAAGAATTTATTACACGCTATACATGAAAATGTTAACCACATTTTAAGAATAAATGGAAACAAAACAAGATATAATTTTCACTAAGACAATATCAGATTAACGAACGTGAAAGAAAGTAATTTGATAAGAAACTAAACAATTTTTATAGAAATAACTTTATGCTGTTAATTTTCTTCCTTTTTCTAAACATTTTTAGACTGCATAATTCATGAAAACTTATCAGTAAAACTTATTGAAAAATTATCAGTAAATTTATAAAAAAAGATTAACTTATTAATGACCTTTGTTAATTAAAAATGTAAATTTAAAATTCTATTAAGTGCTATAAGTTGCATTAATTTTCTACTCAGTTTCAGTTTTTTAACACTTAAGTTTACTTCTTACTTTTTCAACAAAAATTTATTAAGTTCATTAAAAATATGAAATATAGCTGTAAAAATAGCCCTCTATCCTTCTTATGCTCCCAAATTATTTCTTATGCTTCCAAATCATTATGCAAATATGCATTTGCAGGTTTTTAAATCCTCAAAAATACATCTGTGCGATGTTATCGTCATGCGATGATTTGTAGGCACTTTATTTTTTACCACAATATTTTCGACGACCATGTTTTTAAACTGCGAAGTTTTTGAACCGCATTATTTTCGACCACAATATTTTGTACCACGATGTTTTAGCATTGCAATGTTTTCTCTTTGCTTTATTTTCTTCCAGGATGTTTTGTACCACGACGTTTTCGTATTGCGTTGTTTTCTCCACGACGTTTTCGTCCGTGATGCTTTTGCCGCGATAATTTCGGCTGTAACCACGCATGGTCGCCTGAATAATTTTTGTGCGTGTGATTACCAAAGCTTGGTGTATTCTAAAGTTTTGGCGCTTTCAACTAATGTGATTGCGACAGTACGTAAGTACTTACTTTTTATGTAATTTTTTGCATTATATTCTATAATAATAGCAAAAATCACAACTTTTTTTTACATACTTGCAATGTTTCTTTCAGACGGTCTTTCTTATTTTTCTAACAATCCAGAATGTCTTCATTCGCAACTACCTTGATGCAGTTTCACAAATTTTGAGGATTACGAATTTCACAGTTCTTTCGCTTCATAGATTTCGAAATTTTCTTTAAATTTTAAACATACGGAGAACTGAAATACTAAGCTTACACGAAGAGGCTGCATAATTATTAAATCACAAAATGAAAATGATTTAAAACTTCTTTTGCTCCTGCAGATGTATAGAGTCGATATCTCATGGTGTATGCGAATGTGTGTAAACTCAATTAACAGTCAAAATTCTCCAGATGGCAATCAAATTTATACAAGAAAACATATCTATCAAAGTGGTGGGAATAAACCAGTACTAATTATTTACTTCACTTGCCACAAACATGCTTGGCGCAAAAGGAAAAGCTGTTTTAACGCTGTATGAAAAGAACCATAAATGAAATGCGAAATCAGCTTGCACAATCTCCGCTCCTAGACAACATATACATACTGCATACAACGTGCGTGAAAAATGGCTTCATCAAGAACTGTCTTGTAGATCATTGATTCACGTCTGCTTGACTGATTAATGCCCGTAAGATGCTGTCTCGTCAACTTCCTTTCATGAAAGCCATTTATGAAATAAGAAAATTCAAAATGCTTGTTCTCAGGCAAGTTTTAAGATCATGTTTTCCGTTATGAAACGCAGGAGGTTATTTGCAAGCCTACAGAAACCGAAAAATTATTTTCTATGCTTCAAATAACTATTTTCAATGTAAATATATGCATGATGTGCACAAGCTTCCGTAAATTTCATGTAGAACATCCTGCTTGGAAAACGCCTTTAATCAACCTTAGAGAACAGTCTGTCATTTTGTAGAGTTCATTTATCTGCTTCAACTAACAAAAGGAAGATAACTGTTTTTCATTTATCTGCTTCAGTATCAAAACGAAACTGTCTACTCTATAAGATTTTCATCTAGATATGACGTAACATGTCTTAGAGCAAAGCTGCAGCTTTGGCTGTAAAGAACAGCCGAGTAACATTTCGAAATAAACAAAGAGATTTATAAACAACAGAAAGAGTTTATTTAAAAAGATTCTTACAACAGGAGATATAAATTATTCTTTACCGAAGCTAAAATTTTCCATTGTATAGTATTAATACTACCGAAAAGCAAACTGTTAATTAAGAGATTATAATGTATGTTTTCAGATATGTCTGTAGTCTTTATATATTAATTGTTTGTAAATATTTCCTATGTAATAAAATTAGTACTAATTTTTGTATTACGTTTATATTTTCATGTATTTCTGCCTGTTTGTTTTATATTTTATAGATTTTGTATGCAAGATGGTTGAATAAAGCTACTACATAGTTTTAATTCTTTAAATGTCTACTTTAAATGTGTATTTTTAATAACACAGTTTTTAAAATTATTATAGTAGATTAAAATCTGCAGTTAGGTCATTATGCTGTTATAACCTGAGAGATGATCCAAATAACGTGAAGAAAACGTAATTTATCATTATGATTTCATTTCTACTGACTTACTTACATGACTGTTATAGTAAAAGAATTTATATACCAAAATTTTAAAATGGTGATTTTTTTCTTCATTCGCAGTATTTTTAAAATGGAAATTTTAGTCTTGGAAGTCAATTTGTTTATTATAAAATTTTACCAAAATAACTGCAAGAATATCGTATTTTGGCATGAATTTGGTAGAGTATTTTGGATAAAGTTTTACAAATGCAATCACAACTGAAGAAAGTTGAAGAGTATCAAATATCTTTCATCTTTTAGGTGACATAATAAAGAAAGCAGACATCCTAACTTAGTCGAGACTGACGAAATTTTGCACTTAAATGCATTGAACTTATGAAAACATATCGAATGTTTTCTAATTAGCTTTTGGTCTGCTGGGACAGTATAAAAAGGCAAATTTTGTATTTACCGGGCCTTTCTATCCACAGTGCTAAATTTTCTTTCACAAAATTTTCTATTTCGCTTTAAAAAATTTCAAAATTGGAGCAGATGTCTAGAATCACAGTTTCAGGAAATAAAATTTGCAGTCTCTTTCTGGAGCAATTTGTGTCGTTATCGTATTGTTACAACTTATTTCGCACTGTTATAAATCCCAATACATTAGTTTTAAATTTGAATATATTGCTATTTCATAATCTTTTAGAACATGAAATTCTATGTGCATAAATATATTTAGTTTCTGTATAGCTTTGGTAGATACGTTTATGATCAGTGTTGAAATTTTCTCAATTTAAGCAATAAATGGCACAATTTGGAGAAATACTATCAAATTGCCAGTGTTTTAAAACGTTCTTCATAATTTTTTAGTACTCTTTAACTCAGTATTTTTTTACGGGCCCTTCAATGTCTGTTTTCCTATCTATGAGAAAAAAAGACTAAAGTAATGTGATTTTCTCACAGTTATTAGACTAATTTTTGGCACTAGGCCAGGCCTTCTCAGTCTACCAATGGGAACCCGGCTCTGCTCAAGAGAAAACCTTAAGAATAGAAGTTTATCATCGTTGGCAAATAGTTAAGAAGAAATGCACAAAGGAATTTGATCTCTGTTTAGGGGAAAAAATTGTTTCTAATGTGAGTTGCGCTGAAAAATTGTTTAATTATATTCAATCATATCTTCGGGTGCTCCTTTTATCTAACGCATATGTTGGAACTGAAATTACGACATTTGTACCTGCATTTGGAAGTATCTTTAGTGATACTGGAGATACCTTTTACTTTTCTTTACTATTGTAATGAGTTTTATAGTTTCAAAGTTAGAACAAATATCAGGTTCGCCTTACCATTGGTGTAGGTTAGGTTCTTTGAATATGGCAAAGCACTCAACGGTTTTATCTGTTAAAGGGAGGGAGGATGGTTTCATGGAGGAGTCTGTAAGAGAAATTGGCTTGCATTTATGTTACGCATGTGAAAAAAGCTTTTTAAAAACAACAATACAGCCAGCCCGCTCGTCTGGTCTCTAACCCAGGTCGAAGTCCCAGTTTTCAGCGGTCTTGACTATTCTACCACTGATGTGGCCTTCGCTTTAATATCGGATTGTTTATTCCAAGAAGAAACAAGAATCTCTAGAATCCAGCAAGTGAGAATCCTGGGCATCTGAATGGTTCTTCATCATAAGGATTTTAAACCTAACTGATTACTAACTGAACCTAACTGATCCTAACTGGTTAGCCATTAGGCTAGACCAGATCCATGAGTCCAGGAATAGTCAATAAACCCAAAATGAGGGTAGGTCTGTAGGGACATTAGGTTATTTAGAAGCAGGAGAGATGAAAAATGAGCAATGCCCTTTCTAGAACTCGAACACGCGCCGAGCGTGCTCACCACTACACCAAGAAGGCATGCTAAGAAGGTGGGAGAAATACCTTACACGTCTTTTCAACAAGTCCTCTTTTGCAAATCCTAAACATGAGAGAAGATGTTGAGGAATAAAAGGATCAGTATTACATTTCTTGCAGATGAGGTAGATCTTATTTCCCCGGTCAAATTTAAAGCATTTCAGTTGTCCTCTTAGAAACCTCGTCAAAGTAGTCTACCAAGGTTTCTACATGCTAATTGCTTATTCTCCAACATTTTCTCCTGGTTAAAAATAAAAATAATTGATTAATTAATTGAACATTATAATTATAGCAAATGTTGCGAAAAGGGAAAGGTTTCAGAAAATGTCCAGAAATGAGCAACAGATAGTTTCCAATAGCAATCAATCTAAATTTTGGATAAATGTTTGGCAGTAACATTCTTGAAACAACATATGGTGATTATTTGTATTTCTTCGGAAGAAGTACCACCCGAAGAAACTGTCCCTTACCAAACTCTTTTGCAACACCTTTACATCTCAAAAATTCGTAATGAACATTTCAGAAGTAGTAAATAATTCAGTATGTTTCATCATACATGAAACAGCTTGTCTAGCTTTTAATTATTCATAATCAAGTTTCTACCCTTTTTCCGAAAAAAAAAAATACTGAAATCTTATAAAGATAAATCAGAACATAACAGAACACCACGGAAGTAGGTCCTTTTCCTGGGGTTAATCGTACAAGGTAGGATGGTTGTCAACCCAGTGCATTGCAACTGTTGTGTTGTCTGTGATACGAATGTCGTTCACATAGATATAAAAAAGTGTGTGTCCAAGCAAACTACTCTATGGGACGCCTGAGAGGATAGTTCTACTTGTAGATAGTGTGTTTGAAACTTGAACGACAAAGTGTCTACCTGTCAGGTGGGAACTAATTATATTTGTGATATAACCAGGGAAACCAAGTTTGTGTATTTTATAGATGAGTGTGTCTAGCCATACACGATCGAAAGTCTTTGCTATGTCAAGAAATAATCCTCCTGTTACTTTTATCTGTTGAAGGCCTTCACTGATGAATTCAACAACACGGTACAGCTGGTTGACAGCAGAATGCCTGCTTCTGAAACCAAACTCATAAGGAATGATTATATTGTTCTGCTCCAAATTCTGATTGATTCTAGTCAATAGAATCACTTCCATGACTTTGCTCAACGATAACAGCAAGCTGATGGGTCGGTAGAACTCTGGTAAGGAGGCTGATTTGTGGAGTTTCAGAATTGGCGTTATTTTAGCTAGCTTCCAGTTGGCAGGGACGTGTTACCACTGTAGTATGATGTTAATGATCTTGGTGAAATACAGGAGAGTCTTGATAGGAAATCGTTTGATCATTCTATTGTTGATAGAGTCATAAACAGGGCTCTTGTATTTTTCAGTTTTTTAATATAGGCGCAGACTTCCGACGGCATGACAGAGATCGTGTTGTCTGTGTGTGGGCTTGCTATGTAATTGTTGTGGAAATCAGAAATTAACTGTTTTGTGTTTGAATCATGAATGTTGTTAGGGCGAAACTGAGATTCCAGATGCTGTCAGTACTTGGGAGGGTGACCCAATACAAGTTGGGCATTTTGCTCGGTGATAATGCTAACAAGGGTTGTCTAACGCTATGAAGTAGACAGTTTCTGTTACACGCACCTGCAGTTGCCTCTAAGCTGGAAATAAAGTGGTTGTAAATGTTTATAGGCCTTGGCAATCTTTGGCACAGCTGATTTCTGTTTCAAGGACCTTTAACTCGCTTGAAAGACTGCGTTGCACTTGTCTATTCTACGCTTCCAGGTCAATTTGACGGAATTATTGTCAATACAGCATAATACACTTCCAGTACCATTATCTGCATTCGAGCCATCTGTGTAGAGCGTTTTTGGAGCTTAAGTTACATAACTAGAGTCCATGTAGATTGCTGCATCGAGGTTAGCTTCGGACTGTGTTCAAAGTCGTTGTGGTGCTCGAAGTCTTTTACATTATATTTTGTACTCTGCATTGCCCGGCTTTAATTTAAGCCTTAAAATATTGCCTAGAACAATAACAGTATTTTGATGCTGAAGAAAAGCTTCCCGCTCAACTCTTATATCTAATTGTGATATCCTCACTAGAACTTGAACAGCTGCAGTTGAATGCAATAGGCCCCACAGGTATGAGTAGGAATAAACGTTGGACTGACTGAATGATAAGCTTTAGATGCTTGTTGATTTTTTCACCCCATTCAGTGATACCATATAAGATGGCTCCTTCTTCAACTGTAAGATACAAGTGCCTAAGGAGAAGCGTTGGAACCCTCCATTTAAGAGAATATGTTCATTGAGTTTGCCAATAACTGAGATCGTTGCTTAACTTGTTTGATAGGTGGTAGCTATGATAATTTATTACCAAGGAGCAGATCTAAGTATTTTATTTGCTCCGCACACTTAATGCTTTTCCCATTACGCTTAACGCAAGGATTACTGTTAAAAAGGTCTTTTCGGCCAATAACAAGAGCTTGCGTCTTTTCTGGGGAAATAACAATTTTTTCCAATCTACAGATTTACAGACACTTTCTTGTCCTTTTGTTTGCAGATTGCTAACTCCGGAGACCACCAGCACCAAATCATTAGCTTAAGCTAACAAGAGAGTGTTGTCTTTGTTCTTATAAATAGAAAATCTCGTGTTGGCGACAATGTTCGCAGTGTATGCCTAGCACATGAGCCTTGAGGATACCCTTTGATTATGTTAAAACTCCCTGCGGCTTTATCTTAAATCATCTGGACGCTTCTTTTACTATAATGGCTTATCAGTAACTCAATTAATATCCGTAGGCAACTGGTGTTGCTAGGCTGCTGATTATACCGGTCACCAGTAAATCAAAAGCACCCTGACTATCAATTGATATGATCATTGTGTGCCTATTGTTCTGCCTCTTATCAACTATAGTCTTGAGCGTATCTAGGTCTATAGTACAATCGTTCTTGAACCTGTACTGTTTGGAATGTATGGCGCCAGCGATTTCCAGCTAGTAGTCTAAGCATTTGATTGATAATTGCGGCGTCTTTTCCTTTCTTTATGAAAAGGGCTACTTCAGCAGTTTATTTGAAAGCTGTACGAAGTACTAAAAGGATAATTGGATAGCATTCATACAGTATTTTGATGGTGGAATTATTAATTCCATCTATCCCTGGAGCTTTTTTTAACTTATCAAGTATAATATAATCCAGCTGATTTCTTTGGAAGTAGGGATGCAGTCTTTCCCCTTGAGTGCTTCCTAGTTTGTTGTGCAAACAATGGCCTTTTATCACTATGTAATGCTGTATCATCTTCTTGGTACTCCTCTCTAATGATATTCTGAAAGAGTTTCTAGACTGCGTCTGCATCAGATCTTCCAGAAGGTAGTAACTCTGTTGTAATTGCAATTGGCGGAAAGACTTATTTTAAAAACTATAATATATATGCTGTTACAAGGTACTGTGGTGGGATGGCGAAATTTCATCCAGGAGCTTACTTTACCTTCTTTAATTTTCCTCTTACGGCAGCAAGAGCTTTTTTGTCATATTCCATGCGGGAATCGCATAATTTGTCCACTAAGGTAGCTTGTGCCTTGCGTCATAATGCTTCTGTCAGGTGTAAGAGGAGGTGTCTACCATGTTGTTGCAGTAACCTGTTTGGAAGTCTAACTCTGTATGCTTTCTTACAAGCTGTAATAACCATAACTATGAGTTTGTCATGTAACATATCAAGTGCATGGGTGTTGTCGCATAAGCTGAGTGTCCTGATTAATTCTGGATATGTGCCGCTATATGCCTTAAGCTCTTTACAGTCTTTGACATGCTATTCTTCAAATGCAAACAATTGCAAAACATTTTTGTACCATGACGGAAAAAGGCTTAGCAAGAAACATGTAGGCTTTGAAGGATACCTATTTTCGTTTTCAAGAATTTGAGTCACACAATTCAAGGAAATAATTTTCTAAGCATTATATGTTTTTAATAATATCAATGTAACCCCCTTCTTATTGCAGCTCTTGTAAATCGATCTAATTTTGAATAACTCAGTGGAAGAATTTGGTCCTCTTTCTTGTGACAGCATTAATGGTTTTGATAAGATGAGAAAAAAATCTAAAATTTGATTGTTTAGGGCACATTAGTTCTTTTTTCGGCTCAAATACATTCTTAATGTACCATCGTTTGCGTATTTTTTTAATTCTATATTTTTATTTTTGCACTACTTTATATTATCCTACCATTGTATAATATTAATATTATATCATTATTAGTATTACCCTTACATTGACAATTGAACTTAACCAGATGAGGGGCCAATTAGTTGCTCAGAGTCATAAGAAAACAAAAATATAATTGCAGTTTCTATATTACCTTCTTTAACTAATTCGGTTATTCATACAGCTAATGCTAATTAAATATGCTTAAACTGCAGTGATTTCAATTTAAAGTAAGCAGTAGTT